>LOEQ01003596.1:63457-81682 GCA_001685075.1 Bramus lutescens | reverse complement strand
TCTACAAGAGCTAGTTCCAGGACAGGCTCCAAAGCTACAGAGAAACCCTGTGTCTTAAAAAAAAAAAAAGGCTTGAAACTGGGTTTTTAGATACGAAGGAAATTTGTTACAATACAAGCTATTTCAAGCATAAGCAAATGTGGTGGTCAGTGTATTTAGAGTGTAGGAGAAAAACTTGAGGTGAGGCAGGGGATCAGTATGAGAGACTAACAAGGCCCTTGGACTGGAGTTCAGTGACAGAAAGCTTGCCTCAAATGCAGGAAGTCCTGGTTTTAGTCCAAAACCAAGCAATACAGGCTTTGACTTATTCTAGTAAGATAAAATGAGGAAACTGAAAGGGTTTTAAACCCAGGACGGACTTCCATCAGCCCTTACACATATCTGTTTCCTTCATATTAATTATATGGTCATCAATCCATTCCATTTTTAACTTGGCCTTGACGTAGGTCACCTGCCAAGAAGAAATTTCCCTTGGAAAAAAGGTATGTTGCTTTGCCACATTTGTTGATTTGAAGAGTAGCGAAGCAACTGTTTCTTCTAACATGCTTAGTTTGATATGGTGTACATGAATCTGACATGTTTCAGATTGACTCATCAGGCCCAGTTAGAGGACCGTGCCTGATTTGCAGATCTGGAAGATACAGCAGCTAACCCCACCTCTTCCAGTCCTGCCCAAGAAGCTAGAGACTCTATGGTGCTCTGTAGATTGCCTCCTCATGGGGACAGAGAATTCCCTACTCCCTTCTTATTTCTCTTTTCTCTTTTTATTTTCTTTGTGTCTGTGGTACTGCATATTTAACCTAGTGACTCACGCTAGGCAAATCCTTTGTAGCTAGACAGACACTCAAAGCAGCCATAGTCTCATAAGACGGCAGTCATACTTTAAAAGTTCTTACTGTGGCACATTTAGGAGGGAGAGGCTACATAGAGCTCACGTCCAGCCTATGATCCTGTCTCAAGGGGAAGAAGGGCTATATGCAAAAGCCATATGAAAATCTGCAGTTTTGTAAGCTAATAAGTATAACTTAACAATTTAATGCATAATGATAAATGAAGAACAATAATACCTATAGTCATTATCCCAACTTCTAATAAATGCAGGTAGAGCTCTTCATGATGGGCCCACATAAGGTCCCCCTCCAACACTTGACCTTGCCGCCCCAGCAAGACTTGCAGACTTGCATAGTGGGGCACACTTACTAGAGTCCCAGTACTCAGGAGACAGAGGCAGGAGAATCTCAAGTTTGACACTAGCTTGGCTTGCACAGTGAAACTCTTTCTACAAAGGAAAACAAAACACAAACTACACAGCCATGTACCTGGCTGGACCAGGTAGTGGAAGGAGAAGAAAACACAAGCACCTTTGGATGACCTGTTCTGGACAGTCGCTGGCTGACACCGAGTCAGTCTTCCACAGCGTACTGTAGGCATACTCCTTATTGTCTGACTGTACAGGGATGCCAACTGAAGTGAGGCGGGCCTATTGTTTTCCTGCTTCTGAAATGAATCTTTACCTTGACTTACTAAATTTTTAGACCCAGCTGTTTTCCCAGGCCAGTCAGAGCCAGAGGTATGTTCTGCAAAGCCCACGAAACACTTGGGCTCACTGAGCAGGTACAATTCAGGTCTAAGCTTCTTGCCACCCTTGTTTAAGTCACCTGACCCCACAGCCCTGGGATTCTATTGTTGATTCTCCCTGTATGATGCTTTTTAGGTTTGCTCCAAAAGACACATGGTGAAGTCATGATTCAGAGAGTTCATCCTTCTCAAGTGTTCGATGTCCCTTTAGTTGACACATTAACATCTACAAAGTCACCTGCAGGTGATAGGCCCAAGTCACACCCACACAGTTTGGTGCCCAGGGACAAGTTACTTAATATCTCTAGTTGTATCCTGGTTTCTTTATTTATAAAATGGAACTAATAATAGGGTAAGAGCGGCCTCCTGAGTTCATTGTGAAGATTTAGTGGGATAATTTGGGTAAAGTACTTACCCTGGTAGATCACTAACTTAGTCCACAGTATTTGTAAGTTATTCTGTCCTATACAGGAACTCAATATGAGCCAGAATAGATGCTATCCAGATGAGAGGTGGGGGCAGGTACCCTGCTCTGACGTGTGGTCTTGTGCATATGTCATGAAATGTCACACTGCCCAGAGATTTTATAATTGTTGGGTGTCAATTAAAATTATCAAAGTAGTAAAAAGATAATACAGTCTCTGCTTCCAAAAAAATCACATTCTAATATGATGTGTTGACAATCATCAGAGAAAAATGTAAAAAGGAGAAAGAGAGAGGTCAGGAGGGAAAAGAGAGATGGCTCAGTGGTTAAGAACATTGGCTGTTCCTCCAGAGGACCTGGGTTCAATTTCCAGTACCACATGGCAGCTTGCAACTGTCTGTAACTCCAGTTCCAGGGGATCTGACAGCCTCACACAGACATGCATGCAGGCAAAACACCAATGCACATAAAATAAAAATAATTTTTTTAAAGAGAAGGAAAAGAGCAGAAAACTTTTAGAGAATAGGAAGTGAGAATAGGGTAGGGTAGGGTAGGTAGAATAATAATAGAATGGAATGCACTAGAAAGAATAATGGAATACAGTTCTTTGGGGTCATCAAGATTATTTCTCTAGGACCAGGTGATGGTGTCACATACCTTTAATCCTAGCACTTGGGAGGCAGAGGCAGGCAATGTGTGTGTGAAGCCAGCCTGGTCAACAGAGCGAGTTCCAGCACAGGCTCCAATGTTACACAGAGAAACCCAGTTGGGTGGGGTTGTGTGATTATTGTTCCACGTGTGAAGAAGAGGAGAAAGATGTCTTTAGGATTGTTAAAGGGCAGAAAGCAGGCCCAAATGGCTACATTTGAGGAAAATGCCATGTGAGATGGAGAAAGAGGGACCCATGACCCCATGACACAGCACTCTGTAGTAAATGTGTATATATATTTATACAAAGAATATATATCTTTTTGTATCATATACATATATATGTATAACAGGATATGTATATTATATGTATATTGATATGAGCAAGGGCAGCTTACCAGAGGCTACACCACTGAGGACTATAACTCCCTTTGCCCCAGTAACTGCTGTTGCTCCTCAGGGAAAGATGAGGCCTTATGAGCTCCTCCCTGACCCATAATAGCATGTTGTTGGGCTTAGTCTTGTGTGGGTACCTTCTGGTGCTCTGAGTTCACGAGGCAAGGACCGCATCACCTCCCGAGGACAGTCTTTCACAACACTCTTAAATTCCTTCTCCCATTGCTTCTGTGGTATTTCCCGGGTTTTGTGTAGAGTTAAGGGTGGTAGTGATGTTCTTTTCCAGGATAAGCACCAAAAGTCACTTATTCCCAGCACTTTGAATAGTTATGAGTCTCTGCATTACTCTTTGCCAACTCCAGACATGTTTGTCTAGTAAAATAGAGGCAGTAGGCCAATGACCTCCCAGTCATAGACTTTTCACTGGTTTTACAGTACCAGGTGTGGATTCCTCCTGTACAGGAGTGGATCTAGAATCCAATCAGAAAACCCATGCTTACTGCCATAACAGCCATGTCACCTTTGATAGCGTAACAGTAGAACAGGGTTCTATGATGGCGTCAAAGTAGAACAGGGTCACCTGTGATGGCGTCACCGTAGAACAGGGTCACCTGTGATGGCGTCACAGTAGAACAGGGTCACCTGTGATGCCATCACAGTAGAACAGGATCACCTGTGACAGTGTCAGAGTAGAACAGGATCTCCTGTGATAGCATCACAGTAGAACAGGTAAGAACCATAAACCATATGTGCAGCAGGCATTTGGAAGATAGTCAGCACTGGAGATTTTTCAACATATATTTGGAAATTACCAATTTACAGCAAGTCATTAAAATCAGAGTAGATGAAAGAAAGAAAAACACACCAAGAAGAGGCTGAGAATTTAATTCTTTTTGCGGTACTAGAGCTTAAACACGGGGCCTTGTGCATGCTCGGCAGGCACTGTTCAATTGAGACACCACCTTACCCCATCAATAGAGAACTCAGACACATGAGACTGTGGAGACCTGAGGTAATCCTGAATCTGATCATTGTTTTCAAAAGTCCCTTTTATATCTGAGTTGGGCCTTCCACATTTCTGAGTCTGTCTTGAAGAAAAGCAGCTGATCTTCATCCTGCATGTAACAGCCCTTCCTATGCTCAAATACTGTTATTAAGAAACCTAGCAGTCTTCTAACTTGGGCTAAATAATCTCTAGCTCCTATTTTTCTAACCCTTTAATCATCTCTGTGACTCCCTGTTGAATCCCTTCCACTTTCTCCACATCCCTCCTTAAGTTGTGGAGTCTGTGGCTAGATGTTGTACTTGCAAGGTTCACACTGAGGACCGTCAGAGCTCCCTCTCCTTTCCTTCACCCTTCCTCTCTTGTTTTTTTTGGTTTGTTTCTATTTTTTAAAGACAGAATCTTGGGCCTGGCAGTGGTGGCACATGATTTTAATGCCAGCACTTGAGAGGAAGAGGCAGGCCAGCTTGGTCTACAGAGTGAGTTCCAGGACAGCTAGGGCTATACAGAGAAATCCTGTCTCCAAAAAACAAAAACAAAACAAACAAACAAACAAACAAAAAACCACCAAAGCAAAACAAACAAACAAAACCAAGGGTCTCACCTGAGTACTTAGAATACCAATCTGCCAGACAAGATATGCTCACTTTTGCAATAATGGCATTCTAGGGGTAACTGACCACTTCCTGATTAGATCTGACACCTGGTACCATAAATCTGGCCAAAAGCTGAAGGCTAGGAAGAGCATAGGCCATATTGTTAAATAGACATGTGGTTAAACTACTTTCCAAATACTTGTGTTTATATCCTTAGTACGAGATGCTTCCTTTGACAGTGGGTCACAATCAAAACATAGACTCATAACCTGACAAAGTTCTGAGAAAATAAGAGTCAGCTGAGTGCACTTCTGTAAATGGACCGTCTGTGTCACTCACCTTGGCGCCCAGGAGACATCATGAAAGATGAGGTGGAAAGACTGTAAGGCTGAAGGATTTGGAAGAGTCCTGTAAAATGCCTCTTCTGCATAGGATGTGCCATTGTAATTATGAACATGCAGCAGCTATGGCCACCTGCCTAAGGCCTACAAAAGACTCATACAAGACCTACAAACAGGAGAGAGGCTAATACGGAAGAAGGAGGCCACCAGGAATAGGAACAGATATATGAAGGTAAGGGGTGGGGATCTGATCACAAGTAGAAACTATCAAACATGTAAAATCTCCTAATACTACAGCTATTAATAAAAGAGGGCTGGAGAGATGGCTCAGTGGCTAATAAAGTGGGCGTTACTCTTCCAGAAGGGTCTGAGTTCAATTCCCAACACCCATATCAGGTTATTCACAACTGTAACTCTAGTTCCAGAGAATCTAACACTTCTGGCCTCCAAATATACCCACAGCATGTGTTATATACACATGGGTAAAAGTAAAATACATCTCCAGTAACAATAATGGTTACAAAAAAAATAAGGTCTTGCTGTGCTGTGCCTAGGTGGGCCTGGAACTCACTCTGTAGACCAGGCTGGCCTTGAACGCAAAGAGATCCTCCTGCCTCTGCCTCCCAAGTGCTGGGATTAAAAGTGTGTTACTACCTCCTGGATCTATTTTTTTCATACAATTAATCTTTATGTATTTCTGTACTATTCTTGGATTTGTACTAAGTAAAATGTTAGATTTTGGTAAAGCAGTTTATCTTGGTTACTTATATCTAATTGGCTAAAGTAATGTTTTTCATGTATTATTGCTCTTAAATCCCTATTGTGACTCTTCAAATAATAATAATGTTTCAATGTTGTTTTCAAAGATTTACTATTTTTTGTGTATAAGTTTTGCCTCTATGTATGTATGTGCACCATATATGTGCCTTGTGCCCAAGGAAGCCAGAGAGGGTATCAGAGCCTCTGGAATTGGAGTTGCAGGTGGTTGTGAGTCTGCACGTAGGCACTGGGTACTGAACTAAGCCAATGCTTTTAAATGCTGAGCTATCTCTCCATTTCTTCAAGTAATAGTTCCTGATGCCATTATAGATGAAGTTAGTTTTTTCTTAACTAAATCATTTGATGTGGGAAGATCCACTTTTAATCAGGATCTTTTGAAGTGAGAAGATCCACCTTTAATCTTGGCCACACTTTCTGCTGCAGACTATATGAAGGACATGGAAGCAGGAAGTTTGCTCTCTTTGCCTGCTTGCACTCACTGGCAAGTCCGTTCCTTCCTGGCAATAGTGCCTGCTTCTTTGGGATTCAGGTGTATACCGAAGGCGAGCTGAGCCACCCAGCCTCGCAGACTGAACAACTACTGGACTTTGATCCTTCTGTTGGTAGACAGCCTTTGTTGAATTAACTGGACTACAGCCTATAAACCATCCTAATTGATCCCAAAGATATATATCTTTTCATTCTATAAGTTTTGTTCCTCTAAAGAACCCTGGATGTTGTAGAATATTATTTTAAGGTGTGTTACATTTGTTTATGCTCTGGAACATTGGTTTAACAATGCAGGATGTGTTGCATTCCTTTAGCATTTATTTAGCTCTATGAAGCTGTGGTACTGTGCCTGTCTAAAACACTGGATGGTCTAATAAAGAGCTGAATGGCCAATGCGAGGCAGGAGAAAGACTAGGTGGAGCTGGCAGGCAGAGAGAAGAGAAGAGAAGAGATATCAAGGAGCAAGAGAAGAAGGGGCCAGTCACCCAGCCAGGCACCTAGTCAGAGTGAAAGTGAGATTGCCGAAGTAAGAAAAGGAAAAAGCCCAGAGGCAAAAGGTAGATGAGATAATTTAAGAAAAGCTGGCAAGAAACAAACCAAGCTAAAGCCAGGCATTCATAAGAAAGAATAAGACTCTGTGATTTATTTGGGAGCTGGGTGCTGGGGCCCCAGGAGCCAAAAGAGTGAAAAATAAGGAGCAACAACATTTCTGTGTTCTAACGTGGGGTTAGAGTAAAAGAAAATCCAGCAGCTGGTGGTTCAGCTTCTCTCACTGTGCTGCTTGCGCTCGTTCTCCCCTCCCTCCCTCCCCTCCCTCCCTCCCTNGCTGGAGTGCTGGAATTACAAGGTGCGCACGCACCATCACACAGCTTTCACTCCACTGACTGTTAATATCATTTGTAATGTTTGTGAGTCTGGTAGGCCAAAATACATTGTGTTACTTTCTAGACTAATAGTGAAGTGTAACTCACTTCCATATGTACGTACATTGGACATAATTGTTTTAGAATTACTAACGCATGATAATTATGCCGATTAATGGACTTCATTGTGGTATTTCCTTACATGGACATAATTATGTTTTAGTCATGCCCATCCTCCTTTCTACTCAGTCATTTTTAAATTATTCTTATTTTGCTTTATGTGTATGGGTATTTTGCCTGCATTTACTTCTGAAACCCCTGGAACCGGAGTTAAGGGACAGTTGTGAGCTGCCATGTGGGTGCTGGGAATCAAACCTGGGTCCTCTGGAAGAGCAGCCAGTGCTCTTAACCACTGAGCCACCTCTGCATCCCCTTTCTACCCGCCTACTCTTTCTTATCCTTCTTTCTCTACTTTGTTACCCACCGCCCCATTGCTTTTTCCTAGACTATTTGTCTTTTAGAATTGCATCATCATATACTTTCCTTATTTCTTATTGGCTATTGCTTTGTTCAGGCTTGCCACACACAGCACGTGTGGCAATTTTCAGAAGTCAGTTCTCACCTCTAACCATTGTAGGTCTGGGGAGGAAATAAAGTCATCAGGCCAAGGTGGCAAACTTCTTTAGCTGAGCCATCTTAGCAGCCCTCCCTATTGCTTTTGCTGTTGTTTTGTTTTTTAATTTTTATTTATGTGTGTGTGTGACACATGCATGTGTGTGAATGTAAGTCTGCATGTGCCATGGTGCTTATGTGAACGTCAGAGGACAAACATGGGTGCCTATCCTTGAGTTAAGATCTTTTCATTGCTCTCCACTGCACTAGTTGGGCATTCTCCTGCCTCCACCTCCCATCTAGGAGCACTGGGATTACAGAAGCCCACAGTCTTGTCTGGCTTTCCGTGAGCCCTGGGGACTTACATGTGTCTTCATAGTTGTGTGGTAAGCACTTCAGTCACTGATCCTTCTCCTCACTGCAAACTCTTTATCCACACGTGTTAATTATGCGTAATGGATTTCATTATAATATTTCCATCTATGTATATAATGTGTCTTGATCATAATTCACCTCCCATTACCCTTTTATGTCCACCCCTGCTCACCTCTTAGCTGTTTATATTGAGAGTGCTGAGCCAGATGTGAGTTTCCTGACAGCTACTGCTGGGCAGGTGATTTCTAGCTTGTCAAAAATGCTGTTGTGCACAGAAATTGCCTATCTTGTGGGTTATCATGGCAGTTTGCCATGAATCTGGGGCACAGGAGAGGAAGCATAAATAGCGTATGTTTACCACTAATAAAAGATAGCAGCCAAGTATGGTGAGACAACACCTACAGTCCCAACATTGGGAAGACTGAGTCAGGATCAGGGGTTCAAGACCAGCCTAAGCTACATAGTACATATCAAGTTTGAGACTGTCTAAAACTCAATTCAATTTTTAAAAACTTAAAGCAGGAATAAAAGAAAAAAATAAAAATCAGGCAATGCATCTTAATTCCTGTAAGGTGCTTTGGTCCCACTACAGTAAGTGACAGTTCTTCTGAGAAAGAAGAGAGAGCTCTGCTCACTTTATAGGACACAGAAGGACAACAGAACATCTTGGAGTTCATGGCCCTGTTAATCGACTCACCCACTCATTTGGCCCAATTACCCACGCTCTATTTTTAGTGGCTCCTAGAAATTAGGCAATTGTTAATCTGCACAATTGCAGCGCTGTCCCAAAATGTCACTAGAAGAGTTTTCTCTGTTGTTCAGTCCTTGATATGCCTCAGAAGACACTCGGTTTGGCTTAGATGTCAACAACAACAAAAATAATAGTGTTTGGAAACTAATTAAAGAATTGGGCAGCCTTTTTAAACATTCCAGGAGAGAGCTAGGAACACAGCTCAGGGGTCCTTAGCCTGCAGGAAGCCCTGAGTTTCATCCTCAGCACCTTGTGAACTGGGCTTCGTGGTGTGTCCATCATCCCAGCACCCCATGTAGTGAAGAAACTACAGAGTTGTGCTGGAGGTGTTGTTGAACCCTGGTGTGTGAGAAATAGTCCCAAGTGCTGACAGTGACAGCGCGGTCTTGGAGATTTCTGCCTAGTTTATCTGACCTTCCCTTCACTTGATGCAGAGATGAAGTCTAGGTGCTCTCCTCGACCTAATTGTATTCCTGGGTTTTGTTTTGTGGCTAGGAGCCAGGCTGGCCTGGAATTCTCCTCTTGTCTGGAGGAGTGTGACCACACCCAGTAAACCATCAGTGTTAGCTAAGCTTAGCTTTGGCTTCTTTTGGGTATTTTTTTTTTCTGTGACAGGGTCTCAGGTAGACTAAACTGGCTTGGAACTCACTGTGTAACCAAGGCTGACCTTGAGTCTCTGAACTTCCTGCCTCTTCCAGACAACTGCTGGTTCCAGGTGCCCCCAAGTCTCATTCATACAGTGCTGGAGATGGAACCCAGGACTTTGTGTGTGATAGGCAACAAGTCTATTGGTTGAGCCATGTCCCCAACCTAATCACAGAATGTTTTAAAAACTCACTTTCAGCCAGGTGGTATTGGTGCATGCCTTCAATCCAGCACTTGGGAGGCAGAGGCAGGCAGATCTCTATGAATTAGAAGCCAGCCTGGTCTACAAAGTGAGTTTCAGGACAGCCAGGGCTGTTACACAGAGAAACCCTGTCTCAAAAACAAGCAACCCCCCCCAAAATTCTCGTTCTCAGTTTGATTAAGAAAAAAAATCACTAAAACTTTCAGACAAAGCCAGATGATTGTGACATACATCTTTAATCCTAGCACTTGGGAGGCAGAAACAGGAGGCTCTCTGTGAATTCGAAGCTAGCCAGGTCTACAGAACAAGTTCCAGGACAGGCTCCAAAGCTACAGAGAAGCCCTGTCTCAAAAAACCAAACCAAACCAAAACAAAACAAAACAAAAACAAACAAAAATTCAGACAAGCTGGGTAGTGACTCACACCTTTAATCCCAGCACCTTGGGAGGCAGAGGCAGGTGGATCTCTGAGATCAAACAAGGCCAGCCTAGTCTACAGGGTGAGTTCCATGGCTACACAGAGGAATCCTGTCTCGAAAAACAAAAAATGCCCAACAATGTAAGAAGGGATTCCAGACAAAATTTTATGGTTCCAGGCTGTCCTGGAACTCCTGCCTCAGCTTTTTAATTGCTGGATTACAGTTGTGATCCCCCACTTCCAAACCTTAAAGTCAAGGATTCTTTTTTTATTATTATTACTTAAAAAAATACCAATCCAAATTCCCATTCCCTCCCCTCCTCCCAATCCTTTCCCACTCCCTCCACCCTCCCTCCCACCCCACCCCCTCCAATCCTAAAAGAGGGCAATACACCCTGCTCTGTGGAAAGTCCAAGGCCCTCCCTACTGCATCTAGGTTGGGCAAGGGATACATCCAAAGAGAATAGGCTCCCAAGAAGCCAGTACATGCAGCAGAGACAAATCCCAGTGTCACTATCAGTAGCCCCTCAGTCTGCCCCCAACCACATTCAGAGGGACTAGTTTGATCCCATGCTTGTTCACTCCCAGTCCAATTGGAGTTGGTGAGCTCCCATTAGCTATGGCAAACAAGTCTCAGTGGATGGACCCCTCATGGTCAAAGTCAAGGATTCTTAAGATGAGCAACCATAGCTGGATGTGGTGCCACAACCTATATACTCTTAGCCCCTGGGAGCCGGAAGCAGGCAGATGCTTAGGAGTTCAAAGTCACCCTGGTCTACACAACTGTTCCAAGCCAGCCAGTCTACTGAGTGAGAACATGTCTTTAAAAAGCAATATAAATGAGTAAATAGGTCAGGGAGATGGTTCATCACACAAAGCTGCTTGCTGTCAAGCCTGAGGACCTGAGTTCAATACCTGGTACATTAATATGTAAGAGTTAGCCATTAAGAAGCTTAGCTAATGGGCCGAGCAGTGGTTTAATTAATACAGTTTCTGTGTGATTATTTTGGGGCTAAACTAGCTGGGTGTGAACCAATAAGAGGCCCCTCCCTTCAACAAATTGGTGCCAACATGGCCAACTAAAATCCATTTAAAAACCTGAGAGAGCTTAATTCTCGACACAAAAATAGAGTTTAACACAGCTTCTTCTGTTTTTTGTTTGTTTTGTTTTGTTTGTTTTATTGTTTTCTGAGACAGGGTTTCTCTATAGGTTTTGGAGCCTGTCCTGGAACTAGCTCTTGTAGACCAGGCTGGCCTTGAACTCACAGAGATCTGCCTATCTCTGCCTCCCGAGTGCTGGGATTAAAGGCATGCGCCACCACTGCCCAGCTAACAGACCTTCTTGTTGTTTACTGGTGGCATGCCACAGCTCCTTTAAGAGAGATTTTCCTGACTCAGCTATGGCAGAAATAAAACCGCACCATTTTGAAATGCAGGCTTTCTGGACCATGCTGCCAGCATGACCTCTGGCTCTTCTAGGAGACAGAATATTTGGATGGGGTTTGTGAGCAGCATGCTGCGGCTTGCTTGATGGCAACTTGGACGGGCTGTGTGCCTGGAAGTGGGGCTGTGCGCACAGCTCAGAGGCACAAGTGGCTCCGCTGTGCTGGACTGGGCAGGGGGAGAGGGTGGAGAAGCAGGAAGTAACATATATACTCTAATAATGGCACAGCTTAAGTTTTAAGAAGCGCTTAGCATTTTAAAAGGACTGCTGGACAGTAAAGAATTACACATATGCAATAAAGACAAATCCAGATAAAAAAGACTTATAAATAGGTCACAGTGTTGGGTAAATGTACATAAGCTTGGGAGAGAGAAGAAAGAGAATATAGACAGTTATAAAAAGAAGTAAATGATTTTTTAAAAAAAGGTAAAGTCTTTAAAGAGACAGAGTACAAAGATTAAAGGGGTAAACATAATAAAATAAATATTAAAAAGTAATAGATTCAAAACAAATAAGCTACGTAAAGATGGAATATACACAGAGAGTCTGGATTATGTATATTATTGTGTTTTCTTACCAAATGCAGGGGAGTGGATTCACACAAGTTGTTTTCTGACTTCTTCATGACCTCCAAACACACACAGTAAATGTCATAAAATGTAATAAAATGTAATGTAGAGCATATAAATAAACAACAACAACAAAATAGGTAACAGTTATTTATAGTGACTGCTGTTCAGGTGGAGCTCAACTGTAATCTCTACATTTATGAGGCCAAAGCAGGAGAATAAGGAGTTCAAGGCCAGCCTGGAGTACATAACAAGATCTATGCCAGCCTTGGCTATAGTGTGTGACCATGTCTCAATAAATAAATGGAGTAGCATATCAGAAATGACAATGCTTTATCAAAGTGCTGTAGACCATCATCTCTCAAGTATCATGACTGATTGGTAACCATGAAGAAATTGGTGCCATTCCTGTTTTGTTTTGTCTTTATAAGGCATCAATTACTAATTTTTTTTTGAGACAGGGCTCCTCTATGTAACAACCCTGGCTGTCCTGGAACTCACTCTATAGACCAAGCTGGCCTCGAACTCAGAGATCCTCCTGCCTCCACCTCTGCCTCCCGAGTGCTGGGATTAAAGGTGTGGACCACCACCACCCAGCTCAAGTACTAATATTAAATACAGATACAACCTTTTATGATTGGCAAATGAATGCAGACTAGGGAACTGTACCATCCTGAGTGCCCAGCACCTGACCCAGGCATGGCATTTCTGCTGTATGAATGGACACATACTTTCAGCCAAGGTTCTTTAATCTGCCCATTTCCTCCAGTGAATATTTTAGGTATGAATTATCCTAATTTCTTCTGTGATTTTTTTTTATAGATGCAACTATTTAGAGACAAAATCTCACTCTGTAGGTAGCCCAGGCTGCCCCCATCCCTCTGCAGTTCTGACCTGGCCTTCCAGGCACACCTGGCTCTACACCAGCTTCTTCATCTTGTCTGTGGTTCATGTCACTTTTCTCAAAGTGCACTTGTGAGTTCTAGTTACGTTCCTACCCCTTCATAACGGTGGGCTTTAAAGAATCTAACACATAAGGTGGGGGCACACGCCTTTTATCCCACCTGTCTGGAGGCAGAGGCAGACAGATCTCTGTGAGTTTGAGACCAGCCTGGTCTATGTGCCTTCCAGGACAGCCAGGGCTGTTTAAAGAGACCCTATCTCAAAAAAACAAATACACAAGAAAGAAGTTATATGTGTCTTTTTGTTTTGTTTTTATTTTATTTTGCTTGAGAAAGGGTCTCACTATGCAACCCAAGATTGTGGGTAGGGTCTCACACCCAACTTTTTTGTTCTGGTTTAACCCTAACATTCTTTGTAGACATTCTGAATTTCACATAGATCCAAACAGTCCAGGTCTGATAAACTGTCACAGTCTAAGGGACACTCCCCCACCTGAGGAGAAGCCCCTACTTTGCCGCCCAGGCGCCTGTGACTCAGCTTTTAGAGATGCAAGCCAGGTCTAGCATCCTCCTTTCTCCCACAGTCCTAAATACAAATGGGGTTCTTTGCTTTGATTTTTTTGGACAGAACAGGTTTTTGATAAATATTTGCCCAACGTTACTTTAAAAAATTTCCCAGAAAACAGCAGTTTGGCTCTGCTCCTTCCCCATAAGGTTTTGTATATCTGTCTGTCTGTTTTTGAGGACCTTGTGTAGGTGGCAGACGATGATCTGCAGGAGGACTCGTGGTTTGGACAGTCTGATGTAGGGGTTCCCTCAGCATCTCCTCTCCTAGCCATGGGCATCAAGGCTTAGATGGACAGCCTTAGAGGAGAGAGTCACCAAGTGTGTTTAGCCTGTCTACACTGGACACTGGGATGGCAGGGGTGTCTCTGTGCCAGGCTCAGAGTGACCACAAAGACTTGGTCTCCAGAGACACATTTGGACACATCTCTGCTGAGCCCAACCACGGCAGCAAACTATGACTTCTTGAATCATGCTTTCTCTTATCTTTCTTTTCTTTCTTTGGTTTTCGAGACAGGGTTTCTCTGGGTAGCCCTGGCTGTCCTGGAACTCTCTGTAGACCAGGCTGGCCTCACACTCAGAGATGCGCCTGCCTATGCTGCCCTAGTGCTGCAGTTAAAGGCATGCACCACCACCCCCTGATCTGTTAGCTTTCTTGTTTTGTTTTTTCAGTGCTAAGGATTGAAATAAAGCCTCACCGTTAGGCAAGTGTTGGACCACTGAGCTATACCTCCATTCTGGCTTATTTCTTCACTGTTGCATCAAGTATTTATTGTGTATCTCTGAAAGTTTGCTGAACACTGACAATTATGGGCTGTATAATTTAGTTATCAGTAAGGAAAAATTGAAAAATAATCATAGCAGGCATTGTCTCATGCTATTTGATGAATGAAATTAAGGCACTGGATCAAGTATGAAAACATATGACTTCATTATTGTTTTGATACAGGGCTGCCCTAAGTTGCCCAGACAACCTCAGCCTCTACTATCAACTCTTCAGTGCTGGAACTGAAGGTGTGTACCCTGAGTACCCTGAATCTTTTGGGGTTCTACTTAATCATTTTCTCTTTTTTTCTTTTTTGTTGTTTGTTTTGTCTCTCGAGACAAGGTTGCCCTCACGTAGTAGTCTAGACCCGTTCTCAAGTTGACAGAGTAGCTGAGGGTGACCTTAAATTCCCGATTCTCCTGCCTCCACCTCCCAGTTGCTGAGATTAAGGCCTGGGGCACACCCAATTTCATTCCATTTATTCCTGACTTAACTTGTCTTACTCCCCTTCTAGCCAGATCTCAAGTTGATATCAACTGTTATCATAGCAAACACCCCCACCTCCCCCCAGCCCAGGAGAAGGCACACCTAAACATGCTCCCACCCCACCACATCCCTACTCTAACCCAAGAGAAGGCACACCTAAATTCCTACAGAAATATCTTTCTAGGGATGATAGCCCTGGGCTGATCCCATGTCCCCAGTCCGGGTACTCATCTCCTCCTTGGGTACAGAGCCTACCATTAAACTTGGGAGCTATGGGAGCCTCTGAATCTCGGGGGGAGGAGGACCACAGAGGACCTGACACTGAGGTAGTTTCAGGATGGAAGCTTTCCAGTCTGAGTCCTACCACCACCCCCCGAGAGACCATAAGCAAAGCCCCAATTTCCTTTTCTGTTAGAAGGTAGTGGCTCCTGGCTTCAAAGGCACATCAAACCATTTTCTACATGAAAGACGCATTAACAAGCCAGGTGGTGGTGGCACATGCCTTTAATCCCAGAACTCGGGAGGCAGAGGCAGGTTGATCTCTGGGAGTTCGAAGCTAGCCTGGTCTACAAGAGCTAGTTCCAGGACAGGCTTCAAAGCTACCCTGTCTCGAAAAACAAAACAAAACAAAGACAACAACTGCTACATCCCTCATCTAAAAGTAAAGGCAGTACATCAGGCATGGTGCCCAGACTTAAAATCTCAGCAGAAGATCAAGGTCATCCTCACAGCTTCCTGAGTTCAAGGCCAGCCCCCCACCCAAAATAAATAAAAAGACAGAGAAGAAACAAAGGTATGATCTGTTTAAAGGACAGAACTAGTACATTAGGCTTTCCCACACCGGTGCTCTGTCACTGTTGACTGCTTTGGGCTGATGAGATGACTTATTGGATAAAGGCACTTATTGCCAAGCCTGATGACCTAAGTTCAGTCCCCAGGATGAAGAACTGATGTCCACTTGTGCTCTGCTCAGTGGTAACACCCCCTACCCCAACACTCACACAATAAGAACAAAAAAGGAGCTAACTACTCTGCCGGATTTGATTAGGGAATAAAGGATTCCAGGGGTCAGTGCTATTTAGATATCACAAAGGCCCAGGTGGAGGGTGATACTGTAAAAATGAATGCTGCAGGTTCCCTGAGGGGCAGTGGCAGCAGGCAGGGAGCCCCCGAGTGACCTGCGGGCTATGAAGGTCAGCGAGTCCCAGGCAGAGAGCTTGGCTGGTGAGAGACCAGGAGGGATAGGCACACCATGCAGAGTGAGGTTGGATATGTATTTAGTGGATTATGGAAGGGAAGGGGAGAGGGAGGGAGAAGGGGGAGTAGGAAAGAAACAGAGGGGAGTATTGGGGGAGCTGAGGCAGCAGCTACCTCAGAAGTTACCTCTTTGGGGAAACAGAAAGGAAGGTGCTCGGGCTGCCTTGGTGGTGGTGGTGGGCTTGTCTCTTAAAGGGACAGGACAGACCATTACTGAGGGAGGCAGGAAGACAGCAATGTTAGCAGGAGAACCTTGGGAAAGTGTTCAGCCAAGAGGGACTTTACATCTTCTAGACTTTTCCATTGTACCTAGAAGGTAGAGGGGAAACTGGGCATTCCAGGCTTCTGTTGTATTTGGCTGTCTGGATTTTTTGTTGCTTTTCTTCCACTCTACCTTGTAGTACTTCCAGGATCCAGGATTGAAGTGAATATCCAAGCCAAGACTGATTAAGTTTTGTGCACTAGCCTGGGAATTTCACCCATAATAATGTTTCTGAAAGAAAAAAAATGATTTTATCTTCCAAAGAGCCAACCCTTAAATGCAGTTTTGGAATGCAATCTGTTTGAAAATGGAACAGCAGGGAAGCCTGTATAAGTTAGCTTTCCAAAAAAGTTTGGAGGTAAAAGCATATCAACTACTTATTTCTAATGGGAGCTAAATTTTTCAGTGCTATGTTGGATAGACTTTGGAAGGATCTGGGTTCTAAATATATAGACAAGGCTTATGGATTAAAAAATACTTAAGTAGGCACTAAGACCTTAAAGCAGAATCACAGATCAGTTTGGTCATGTTTAAAGATCAGGAAACTTTTTCTTATAGCCCTGGAATCTGCTAGAGTAGCCGCCCCTTGCCCACAGTCAACCATGAATGAAGATATTCAAAGGAACATTCCAGAAATAAATCAATTCGTAAATTTGTTTGTTTTGTGAGATGGGTTTCTGTGTGTGTGTGTGTGTGTGTGTGTAGCTCTGGCTGTCCCAGAACTCATTATGTAGACTAGGCTGGCCTCAAAACCAGAGATCCTTCTGTCTCTGCTTCCTAAATGCTGGGATTAAAGGTGTGTGCCACCACTGCCTAGGATATTATGTTTGTTTTGAGAGCAGGATCTCCCTACGGCACCCAGGCTGCCCTGGAACTCTCAATGGTGCCCTGCCTGTCTCCCAAACTCTCAGATAGCAAAGTGTGTGCTCTTCTGAGAAGTGTGAGAAAATCTTGTGCTGGCTTTGCCTCTCCGAGTTATGTCATCCTTTACCCATCAGATTCATAGTGTAGCCACAACTCAGCAGAAAGCATTGTGGGCTGTCACATCATCTGTCAGTATAATGCAGTGCTGGTGTGCAGCTTACCCTCATTGTACTTAATAACAGCCTTAGACCATCAAGCATTCTGGTGCAGGATGCTGGGCATGGTACAAACATATAATCCAGCATTCAGGAGACAAACGCTGAACTACAGAGTGAGACCCTGTCTCAAAGGACAAAACCAAGTAAACAAAACAATAGTGATGACAAGGATGCCCCCAGGCATGAAGATGGTAGACGTGGCAACTCTGGTACCATATGGCCATGCCACAGGGCAGTCTGAGACAAACTTCGGATACGTGAGACTAGACGCTGTATTAGCCATGTTTTGTCAGTATGACAACATATTCAGGAATAAGCCTAAAGGAGGAAGCATTTGCTTCAGCTCACAGTTTCAGAGGTCATTGGCTCCACTGTTCCTGGGCTTGCATCTGATACAGTCCAGCATCCTGGCAGAAAGCATGTGGTGGACAAAATGGCTCACTTCATGCTACCCAGAAAGCGAAGAGAAGAGGCTGGAGACAGGATATACTCCACCCCAGTGCAATAGTGTCGCAAGCTGGGGCCAGGCCTCCAACATCCCTGCAGGGAATGACTTCACATCCTAACTACCGCAGATACAATCTGTGATTTCAGAATCATCCAGGGTCCTGTGACATATCCCTAGAGCAGTGGTTCTCAATCCTCCTTTAATACAGTTCCTTATGCTGTGGGGACCCCCAACTGTAGTGATGAGGGGAGCGGGCCCTGCTTTTCGTCCTCCCCGGCTCCCGCACGGCTAGCTTATACCCCAAAATAACAACACACAAATTGTA
>LOEQ01003596.1:17699-33093 GCA_001685075.1 Bramus lutescens | reverse complement strand
GATTTTTCGAGATAGGGTTTCTCTGTAACTTTGGAGCCTGTCCTGGAACTCCCTCTGTAGATCAGGAGTCCTAGCATATGCCTATAATTACAGTACATGGAATGCTGAGGCAGGAGGATTACTGATAGTTTGAGGCCAGCATGGGTTACAGAGTGTAACCCTGTCCTAAAACAACAATAACAACAAGATATAAATATATACATGTGTATGGAATTAAAAGTACATAACCCTTTGAGATTGACTGCTTTTATTTAGCAATATTCCCTGGAAATTTACTGAAGGTAGGTGTGGGGGTGTGAGGAAGGGATTCACCCTTTTCATTGTTGAGTAATATTCCACGCCGTGCACACATCTCAGTTTTCACAATGTCCCTCTGCATGGGACCTCCGCATCATCTCCAGGCTGAGCTGTCGAAACACCTATGAATATTCAGGTCAGAGTTTTGCATGACTGTAAGTTTTCATTTTTCTGGGATAAAGGCCAAATGAACGAAAACGTTGGTTTCTCTGGTACTATGTGTTTAGGGTTTTTTCCCTTAAAGAAACTGCCAAAGCATTTTACAGAGAGACTGACACACTTAGCACACCTATCGCTGTGCTGGAAGACCCAGTCTCTTGAGACATCTTTTTTAAAGATTTATTTATTTATGTATTTTATGTACAAGAGCTCTGTCTTCATGGACACCAGAAGAAGGGTTGTTTTTCTTTCTTTCCCTCTGCAGTTTTTTTCCACATCACGCAGACCCTTGACTCTCAGTGGAATCTCAAATGACCCCATCTGCACAGAGTCTACCGTTCTCTTCTCCTCCATTCCTCCCTTCCTCCTTTTCTCCCATTGGTAGCTGTTTTGTTTTGGCATAAGGTCTCGCACAGTAGTTGAGGCTGGCCTTGAACTTGCGATCCTCCTGGCCCATTTTCTTTAAAAACGTTTTGAGATTTATTTATTTTATGTATATATGTGCTTTGTCTGCATGCATGTTTGCGTACCACATGCATGCAGGACCCATGCAAGTCAGAAAAGGGTGCTGAATTAGCCAATACTGGAGTTACAATTGTTATCCACTTCATGGATGCTGAGAATTGAACCAGGGCCCACAGGCAGGAAACCAGTGTTCTTAACTGCTGAGTGCTCTCCCCAGCCCCTCTGTTGTCTAAGTCTGCACTGAGCCTTTACTAACTTTCCTCACTAAATTCTGTTTCTGATCTCAGCATGTTTCCACTGTCTTTTACATGTGTAGTATCTAGGCCCTGTCTGGACTGCAAACCCTGTGGCAAGGAGGACTCAGTTTCCCCTCCTTCATCATCCAGGTTAATTTCAGGGGTGGTAGACAGGAGATCTGAAGTAATATTTGTTGAGGAAATAAATTAGTGAGGACATTAGAGAAAACTGTGAAAACTTCACTGTATAGCGTTTCCTGCAGAATTTCGGGAAAGTGAAATCTTTGAGGCCACAGCTGCTCTGAACAGAATTCCTTTTAAATGAGCGTTTACCAGTCAGACTGTCTTTGATTGGTCTGTTTTGCCTCAAGAATTTAAAGTGGAAAAGGGATCGCATAAAAATTGTGCCATAAAAAATGAATTCTGGGCAGCAGAGTTGTGTTTATGCACGGCTGGCAGCGAGCTCCTATAGCGCTGCCATCGAAGCTCGTTCCTGAGGCTGGGCCTGGCAGGGCCTCCACGGTGCTCTCCCCACACAGAGAGAACACAGGCAGAAGTGTTCATCCTCTGCAGTCCGGTGAGGGTGAGTGGAGTGAGGAAGCAGAGGGCAGATAGCTGAATCCATACTGGGAGGAGGACCCAGGACCTAACCCAGCACATTTCTTGCTTTCATAAAAATACCGTGAGCAAAGGTCGTTTCTAGACTTAGAGTTCTAAGGGGAAAGCCCATAATGTCGGGGGAGCATAGCACTGGTGGCCGGGAAAGGAAGCTGAGTGATCACATCTTCAGCTCTAAGCCCACCCCCAGTGACATACTTCCTCCAGTGCTCCCCAAACAACGCCACCAGCTGAGACCAACCACAGGAGGACATTTCTAAGTCCATCCACCACACACGCTGTGTTCCAGAGGAACAGAGGAGACAAGGACTCACAGAAAGTTCTTCAGTAGACCGTTGAATAGGAGCCGTGATTCCAACTAAGTAGTCAGATGGATACGTGGAGTAGAAAACAGCGAACTGAGTCAGTAAGATATCTCAGGGTCTCTTAGTTTGGGTTTCTGTTGCTGTGCCATGACCAAAATCAGAGGAGTGCTGCTTACTGGCTTGCTCAGTCTTTTTTCTTATAGAACCCAGGACCGACCACCAGCCCAGGTGTAGCACCTCCCACAATAGGCTAAGCCGGTGACTGTCTTCCCGATGCTGACGCCCTTTAATATATAGTTCCTGTACTTCATAACTATAATTTTGTTATTGTTATGAATCATAATGCACACACACGTATGCACATATATATCTGCGTTTTCTGATGATCTTAGGTGACCTTTGTAAAAGGGTCATTTGGCTCCCAAAGGGGTTGCAACCCACACACAGATTGAGAACTGCTGGGCTCAGCCTTCTTCCATCCATTACTAAAGGAGAAAATGTCCCACAGGCTTGCCTACAGCTGTACCTTAAAGGGGCATTTTCTCATGTGAGGCTCCTCCTCCTGGGTGATACTAACTTGTGTAAGTTGACATAATAACTAAGCAGCACACAGAGGGTAAGGGCACTTGCCGCCAACTGATAATCTGAGTTCAGTCCCCAGGTGTGGTGGAGCGAGAGAATGACATCCTAACAAGTTGTCCCATGTCCTCATAGATGCTGTGGTGGTCACACACCCACAGTGCATCATAAACATATACACACAGTAATAATAGACAGCAAAGGAGGAGAAAGAGATGCTTCATTGGATAGCTCAAAACAGCTCGTGCAGTGGGTACGCAGAGACAGGCAGATCTCTGTGTTACACCCTAATCTACATAGTGAATTCCAAGCCAACCAGTGCTATATAGTGAGACTCTATCTCAAGAATTATATATAGCAAATTTAAAATATTACATATACATATAGTAAATTCAAATTGTATATATATAATGAATTTAAAAGGGGCAGTCAGCCAGGCAGAAACATGACAGAGAGAGGGATGAAGCATAGCAGACCTGTGGTGTTGGCTCTGGCTCATACAGGTCTGGATGTGAAGCCACAGATGTAGATTTTAAAAGGCCAAGGAGCTGCTTGACCAGATCTGTATCTGCGCGTGTGCTTGTGAGTCGTGAGGGTGTGTGAATACTCTTCCACGCTCGTGCTTAGAGGTCAGAGGAAAACATCAGGTGCTCTCCTCTACTTTATTTCTTGAGACCTGGAATTCATCGCTGTTTACAGCCTGACTGGCTGCCTAGTGACCCTCTTGTCTTCATCTTCTCAAACATGGTTGCACCACTGGGCAGGAGCCATAAATCCCACTGAGTTATCCCAGTAACACAAGACGCAGGACTTGATAACCTGGAGCCTCCTTTTACTGGCCTTCACGGGAACTATGTGGGGTCCACCATAGGACAAGGGACTTGGGGCAGCTGATGCTCAGCTCTCACAGAGAGAGGAGCTCCCCATGGACTCTCCGAAGCCTGGAAACACTGTGGCAAGCCTACAGCTCACTAGGAGCTGGCAGCTGCTCCCAGTCAGTGGGCACAGCGCCGAGAGGAAGGAGGCTGTTCTTTTTGGCAAAGAATATGCTGCATCTCTCAAAGCCTAAGAAGCAGGCATGCAAACAGCAGCTGGACTTAAAAAAAACTGATTTCACATTTATTAATTTCTTCGCAGGGTGTGGTGGGTGGAGGGTGTGCACACATGCCGCAGTGTGCCTGTGGAAGTCAGAGGACACCTGTCAGGAGTTGGCGAGCCTTCCACTATTTGAGTCCTAGGAATGGCACTCACTCAGTCTTAGTCTTGGTGGCAGGCTTTCTGAGTCTGTCTTATTAACTCTAGCAACTGGACTTCCCATGAAGGGAAGATTAAACACACATAGAATCCAAAATGACCCCTGTTAGTTGGGGTGGTTGTACTTAGATATATTAGAATCAAATAAGAATAAATAATTCCGAATACAAACTGCAAGTCACAACAACCAAAACAAACACGAAAGCACTGTCAACAGAGTCCAGATAGAAATGATGTAAACTGGAGGTGCACATAAACAGACCTTGGCGGGTGAGTGTCCCCACGCAAGTCAGCCATGTCTGATGAGGGGCTGAGGAAGCTAAAAGGGGCTTGCTCTATGTTACCAGCATTCCTGTGTTCTGGAGTAGAGAGGTGACAGTTTCATAAGCTCTGCATTGACACAAGTGGGGTGTATGTATAAATTGTGTGTGCCTGTCATTTACTGAATGTTTTGTAAATAGCAGGTGATAGGTTAAAGCTTCAGATAACCTAACTCCATACAACAAGGTTTGTGTTATATTTTGCTGGCCCCTCACACTGACATGAAAATTTCTGACTTGAACTTGGACCAGTGCATAGCAGTCCAGGGCATACTTTGGTCTGTCCGATCAAACTCGTGGCTAACGATGAGGTTCTCGAGAGTGAACTATTGCTAACTGGATTCCTGGGCTGGGGAGAGAGCTTAGATGGCAAACACAAGAACTTGGCATAGGAACACCAGAACTGGGGTTTTGGTGCCCAGAACCCACAATGAAAAACCTGGGCATGGTGGCACATACTTATAACTCCAGTGGTAGCAGGGAGGAGACAGGTGGATCCTCAGAGCTCACTAGCCAGCCAGCCTCCTTAGCAAGCTGCAGGCCAGTGAGAGACCCTGACTCTAAAAACCAGGGTGAAAGATGCCTGTGGAATGACACCCAAGGCTGAGTTCTAGTCTCTGCACATATATGTGCATGTATACTGGCAAACGCACATCATTTACATACACATGGGCATGGACAGCCTACAAACACATGGAAAGGCAGGCAGGAATGCAGATAGGCAGACAGGCAGGAAGACAGGCAGGAAGGCAGGAAGGCAGGAAGAAAACTGGATTCCTGAAGATTACAGGGGGCTGGGTCAAGGTGATCTAGACAATCTAGCACAAGAGGAACTTGTAGAAGAACAAAAACCTGTTTTGTGTGAAGATGAGAAACAGGAAGGCTTTGAAGTCTCAGGAAAAAGGATGGAGACTCCCCAGCACAGCTCCAAGGTAGGATGGAATCAGGGAGTCAAATGACCCTCCAGAAAAAAATTCTGTAGAAAATAACTAGAGAGTTGGCAAAACGACTCAGCAAATAAGGGCACTTGCCACCAAGCTTGACAACTGGGGTTTGGTCCCTGGGCCCACATAGTGGGAGAGGACCTCCTCCTATTAAGCTGTCCTCCTCTGACCTCTCCACACAGGCTGCGGCATGCATATGTATACTTAAACACACATACAAATAAATATGTGCAAATATTTTTATTACCAAAGATGTCCATCAATTCATGAAATCGGTTGCATTTTGGGACACTGGGGCCTATACTGCAGGGACCCCAGAGGGGAATGATGACCACTACAAACCCTCCACGTAGAAGCTGATGTGGGCCTGGGGCTGGGGAGATAACTTAGTGGATAAAGTGCTGGCCACATAAACATGAAGTCCTGAGCTTGGTCTCCAGAACCCACATAAAGAAGCTGGGCATGATGGCACATGTTTACAACTCCACTGGTGAGGATTATCTTTCTTAAAAAAATTTGTTTATTTTTGTTTTATGTGCATTGGTGTTTTGCCTGCATTGTATGTCTGGGTGAGGCCATCAGATCTTGGAGTTATAGACAGTTGTGAGTCACCATGTGATGCTGGGAATTGAACCCAGGTCCATCTGGAAGAGCAGTCAGTGTCAGTGAGTAAACTCTCCAGCCCCCAAGGATTATCATCTTGTTCTAATTGTTCTGCCTTAATAGACTATCGTGTGTGTGCATACAAGTGTGTGTGTGTGAGTGTTTGCCCGTGAGTTCTCATGTGCTTGTGTCTGGTGTCAAAGATTCAAACCAGTCCTTGTATGTGCTAGGTAAGAGCTCTCCCACTGAGCCCCACGGTCAGCCTTCATCTCGGGCCTTACCTATCACAAAATGCTACCCATGGAGGAATAAGAAGAAATGTGGCAATGGCAGAGAAAATGGCCATGAGTCTTTCATCCCAGCTACTTGGGGAGTTGGTTCTTTTGCTAGGAGGAGTCCCTGAGCCTGGAGTTTTGTGTCCAGTGTGGGCAATATTATAAGACCTTATTTATCAAAGGGAAATGCATAAAGTTCCTCAAAGTAGAGACATTTTTTGTTTTGTTTTAGTTTTCAGGACAAGGTTTCTCCGTGTAACAGCCTGGGAGGACAGACACATGGTCATTTTCTCTGCCATTACCACATTTAATCCTGTTCCACTGTGGGTAGTGCCCTGTGATAGGTAAGGTCTGAGCTGAAGGTCGGGCATGGGTCCAGTGATAGAGCCTTTCTAGCACACACAAGGACTGGTTTTAGTGTGGCTGTCCTGGAACTCGCTCTGTGGACCAGGCTGGCCTCAAGTGCATAGCGATCCACCTGCCTCTGCCTCCCAAGTGTGTCATCACTGCCAGACTTAGAAATTTCTTTACAAAGGAAACCAGAAAGGGAACAATATCTAACGGAACATTTTAGAGCCAGGTGTGGTGGCTCACACTTGTAATCCCAGCACTTAGGGAGCTGAAGCAGGAGGATTGCCATAAGTCCAAAACAAGAATGGATTTATGAGTGTGATCCTGTCTCAAAAAATCAAAATAAATGAATGAATATCCTGTGCCTCCTACTGTTGCCTTGATAAGCACATTGTAAAATAACGGCAGAGTCAAGCGAGGGACTGCTATGGGTCTTTTCTTTTCTTGTCGATTAGCAGAGCCTCATGTAATATCATATTAGGATAACAAGGAATATTGCTCAGACTGCAGCGGCCTTTGCTTCTCTTTACTTTACTAATCCCAGAGCAAACAAAAACCTCAGACTAGCAGCACCATTTCCATGTCTCAGCAAACTTCCCTGAAAGAAGCGATATTGATAAGAGTAGCAATTAGCCATTTTACTGCACATTGTAAATTAACAAAAACAAATCAGCAATTAAAACCCAGAATTAGGGGCCTGGGAGATGGCTCAGTGGGTAGACATTTGCCAGGAAAGTCTGTATTCAGTCACTGCAACTCAGGGAAAGGTGGAAGGAGAGACTCAACTCTCAAAAGCTGTCCTTTGACTTCCACATGTTAAATACATAATGCACACATACATACATACATACAAACATGCATACATACATAACTAGAGCAAAGCTGTAGCAGGCCTATGATCCCAGCACCCAGGAGGATCAGGTCAAAGCCAGGCTTGGTTATGAAAACTCTGTCTCAAAGGAAAGCACAAGAAGGTGTCGAGAGATTGGCAACATCTTTCTTTTTCTTTTTTAAAGCCCTTTTCACCCTAATCTTTCTAGAAGTATGAAGGTTGTGGTTATCAGTTTATACTCCTCTACATTAAGCAGTTTAATGTGCTTTGTTTAAAACAGGGTCTCACAGAGCCCAGGCTGGCCTCAAACTCACCGTGTAGCTGAAGTTTCACTTGAAGTCCTGATCCACCTGTGTCTACCTCTCAAGTGCTGGAATTCCAGGTATATGGCACCACACATGGCTTAGGTTAAACGATCTTATATGTTCTCATACATGTTGATTTATTAGGAGACCTATTCTATTACTCAAACTCTTGGTATGTTCATGTTTGTTCTTAAAGCAAGGTCAGCCCTAGAACTTCATTTTAAAGTGACAGTTTGCTCGGAATGGAACAACTTATTAAATTCCTAATAATAACACATACCTGTAATCCCAAGATGAAGGTGGATAGAGAGATATTTTTCTGTGGCCTTTCCCTATCTGAAAGAACATGCCGAAGATGTTCTAGAATGCACACGCAGTAGAGTTATCCATCAGAAGCAATATAGCACTTGGATTCTGCTTGATTCTAATGGCTCTAAAAATAACCTGGAAAAATGACATCAAATAACTGACAATTTTTCTGATATTCTTATATCCCTGAAAATTGATTTTGGTTAAAAATGAACCTCCAGATACTGTCTCTAAAAATGAGAAATTATGAAAAAATGGAAAATTCTATCACTACAAAATGTTTTTATTTATTTATTTTTGAAACAGGGTTCCATGTAGCCCAAGCTGATCTCAAACTCCCTATACAGCCAAGCTTGCTCTAGCTATCTCTAGGTGTTGGCATGACAGGCCTGTGCCACCACATCTAGCTCCAAAATAACTTTTAAACTAATTTTCAAAGTTAGGCATGGAGGCATGGTGTTGCATACCTTTAATCCCAGCACTCAGGAAGCAGAGGCTAAGAGTTTGAGGTCAGACCGATCTACATAGTGAATTCAAGGCCATCAAGAGCTACATAGTGAGACCTTGTCTCAAAAAACAAACAAACAAAAACACACCACCACCACCACCAAAATCAACTAATTTTGAAAAGAGCCCATTTAATAAACAAAAAAATGGGTTGTTATTTCTAATAAGTCAATAGAGTGTGCCTCATCTTGTTAGGTACATTCTGCACTGACCAGTTTCGTGCTGGGGCTGTAGATGTTTTCCAAATGTTTCGTTGTTGTTGTTTTGGTTTGGGTTTGGTTTTCAAAGACAGGGTTTTTCTGAGTAGCCCTGGCTGTCCTGGAAGTCACTTTATAGACCAGACTGACCTAACTCAGAGATCTTCATGCCTACGCCTCCCAATTTCTGGGATTAAAGGTATATATATGCCACCATTGTCCAGCCTTTGCAAGTGTGTTTTGTTGACATTCTGAAGATCATCCATGTGTTTTCCCTCACTGTCCAACACTAGTGTTCACATGTCACTAAGAACTTTGGTGTTTCATCTGACTCTAACTCCGTCTCCTCTTTATCCTCTGTACAAAAACATCTCTGTCCCAGCCATCCTTTCTCTACCCCAATGAACTACACAGCTGTGTACAGAAAGAATTGAAGGTATTAATTGATCAACTACAAAGCCTGGGGGGAGGGGAGGCTTCTCCCACCAAAATAAACAAGTAAGTAACAACAACAAAAGTCCTTTTTATGCCCTCCCAAGGCAGGGACAAGATCCAGAGACATTTCAGGGTGGTTGGCGCATGCCTTTAATCTCAGTACTCGGTAGGCAGAGGCAGGTGGATCTATGTGAGTCTGAGGCCAACCTGGTCTATAGAGAGAGTTCCAGAACAGGCTCCATAGCTACTGAGAAACCCTGTCTTGAAACCACCCAACCACCCCCCACCCCCGGAAAAAAAAGATCCAGAAACATTTTGGGATGGTGAAGTTTTGTCTTCACTTACCCAGGCCAAGAAAGCCTCACTCTGAAGTACTATTTATGAATTATTTTCAAACTGGTCCACAAACCACTTTTAATGCCTTAGAAGATGAGGACAGGGCTAAACCCATGCAGTTGTTTCTGAAGATTAAATTATCTAAAGCATTCCTCTCATGGAAGACTGAATAGATGTTCGCTAATGTACTTACATAATAAATAATTATAGCGTGAGGCAAACACAAGAGAATTTAGAAGTAAATTATCAAGGATCTGTGGAGCACACTATGGAGGTAAAGTGGTACTGAGCAGCCAGCTAGCTTCACTGGGTTTTCAGAACAATGGCACAATCTCTCTCTGATCTTAAAAAGTGAGTGTAACTATGTCCTGCGGTCTGCTTGGGCTGGGGGTGTAAGGATCACAGGAGGTAATTACCCTTTCTCAGATCTCCTATAGCTTGCTGCCTACTCTTTTTGGACAGAACTTGGACATTTTTTTTTGAGACTGGATTTTCCTGTAGCTTTATAGTCCTGGAACTCTGCTCTTTAGATCAGGCTGGCCTCGAACTCACAGAAATCCACTTGTCTCTGCCTCCTGAGTGCTGGGACTAAAGCCATCACCAATGCATGGGTGGACATCATATCATTGTTACATTCAAAGACTAAGACAAGAACTTCTTCCTCTGCCTGTATCTCTGATGGTGATCACGGGGCATCACAGGTGATAATGCATCTGTTATCTGCACATCTGGGCTTCTAGACAAATCAAATGTGGTCTGAAAAATGAATAGGTTGAAGTCTGCCAGTACCGGCTGAGTAAAAACCCCAGCTCTTCGGATTTGCTGCAAGCAGCTCATTCATTGATTTTACGTTTTTTAGTTACTACAAGCATGGGCATGCTCAGTGACAGCCATGCAACCATGAGCAGAACAGCCCTTGCCAAGAGAGACACATTGGACAGATTAGTGCAGAAACACGGTGGGTAGCACAATCCATTGGCTTAAGAAGTGTTTGCTGAGACTGTTGGCACCAGACTCTGTACTAGAGCAGAGGGAAAACACCTAGTTCCTGACCCCTTAGTTAAAGTCCCTCAAAAAGACAGGTAACTGGGCTAAAGAGATGGCTCAGTGGATGACAGCAACTTGCCACACAATCCCCAGAACTCACATGAAAGAACAGAACTGACTCCCAAATGATGTCCTCTAACTTGCACGGGAACAGAGGAACGAATGCCACGGCATGGGTGCACCTGCACCCCTCATGCATTTTGTACATACACACACACACACACACACACACACACACACACACCCCAATCAATAAAAAGGATAGCTATTTCCCAGGCAGTCACAAATGAGGAATAGGAAATTACACTTAAGTATGAGTCGTTAACAAAGTCTTTCAAGGTATAGTCCATGGCTGGTACCACAGTGTTTAAGAGCTGGAGGCAGGTTGACTGGACTCAAAGCCTAGACAATGAATTTGCTCAAAAATATTTTTAAAACATACCAGGGTAAGTAATTTGATAAAGAATAGGTAGGTAAGTTGGTAAAGCGTCTTACTGCATAAGCTCAAAGGCCTGAATTCAATCCTTAGCATCCATGTGAAAAGTTGGGCATGGTGAGACAGGAATATAATGCCAGGGCTGGAGGTAACGGCCAATCAGCAACAGCTCACAGTGGGAAAAGAGGAGAAAAGCATGCCATTAAGAGGCTTTCAAAAAGGAAGTTATCTTTAGGCTAAGAAATGAAGAACAAGTAGTGATTAGCCAGCTGTGGAGAAATGACAGAGACGGGCAGGTTGCAGGCAGTGGTGGCCGAGGAGGCCGGACGCAACGGAAAATCTGGTATATCCGCGGGAGTGAAATGCCCGGTGGGGCCGCACAGAGTAAGAAGGGAGCACACCAGTGCTGTGAGACTATAAAAGGGACTTAACTTGCCCATGAATGTGACCGAGGATGCCAGGAATGAGAGGATGAATTCACCAGGAGAACAAAGCAGGTAGGGGTAAGGGTAAAGAGTTCCAAAGAGAAGACAGGCCCAGCACATCTGGAAGTCAGGCCCAGGGGAAGGGAGCAGCAAGCTGGAAAAGACAGAAGCAGTCAAGCCATTTGGGACTTGGAAGTGATGCAATAAAGTAGGATTGGGGTCCTCGGGGAACAGGAAAAAGGCAGAGGTGAACATAATTGTGTGTTTAAGATTAACAAATGAGAATAGACTCAAGACCAATTGAGAGGTCGTGGCCACTACCATCCAGGCCAGATATGATGGAGTGTGAGGAGGGGAAATGGACATTGGGGTGGAGTGGGGCTCAAGAAGGGTGGGGCCAAATGGGCAGATCCAGACCATTGGTGAGTGGGCAGGACAGCTAGCGGCACCAGGCGCGGCTCATGTTCTCTCCCAGTGCTTAGAGACACAAGAGGAAGCAGCATCGGTTTTGGAGAACAGATAGAGGCTGCTGTGGAGGCCATGGTGACATCGAGGAGGGACAGCTCTGTGGAATGCAGGCTGCTGGAGACCACAGGACACTGGGGAGACCCCAGATGGGATCTGAGAGTCAGCAACAATCTGAAGACATGCTTTCCGAAGACCTTGTTCAGTAAAGGGCCTCCTGTTGTCAGGGTAACAGCAACAACTGCAGGACTAAGGGTTTGGAAGGAAGAGAAAAACAGAAAAGAGGCTCAAGACAGGTTCCGTCGTGTCCATGTTTTCTTTTTCTAGAAAAATGGTTGAGGACATCTGTTGGTCCTGAGAGGTTAGCGCATGAGGAGAGCTGGGAGATGTGAAGGGGCCCACCCAGAGGGGACCAGAAAGTTTTGGACCGAAATGAAATGTCAATGCTTTTTAAGTGTGTGCTATAAGTAGTCAATGGGACAAAATATTCAGAATCTGCACCACACATGACTTTTCTGGACAATGTCATGATTCACAAATTAGGATAACATGTTTCAGGCATGCAAAATGCATGTACTTTCATTCTTAGTGCCAGGGACACCCCAGGGCCTCTGCACATGGTAGGCAAGTGTTCTGCCACTGAATTAATTTGCAGCCAGTGACTTTTTTTTTTAGACAGAATTTCTCTGGGTAGCACTGGCTGTCCTAGAACTCACTCTGTAGGCCAAGCTGGCCTTGAACTCCTCTGCCTCTTAAATTCTGGGATTAAAGGTTTGTGCCACAGCCTCTAGGCAGGCTGTGCATTTTTTCAAACTCAGGCATAGCAATATTTACAGTCGTCCCTATAATGTATATCATCAAGGAGAACACAGGGCTGTTGTTTGTAAGATGACAACGATGACGTAAGCTCAAGTGTTCATGCCATCCATGTGAAGTTTGCAGATTGAACGGAGCCCTCTAGAGAGCTAGCATAAGCTTGGAAAGGCATGTGTGTTTTCAAAATTAAAATTTAAGGGCTGGGAAAAAGACTTATTGAGTAGTGTTTGCTGAGCAAGTGTGGGGACCTGAGTTCAGGCCTCAGACCCACATAAAAGCCCAACACAGTGCATGCATCTACAATCCTAGTTTTCCTATAGCAAGATGGGAGGCAGGAACAGGAGAACCTCCGCAGTCCCCAGGCCAGCTAACCTGGCATAAGCAGTGGCTAACAACAAACTTTCTACCTGAAACAAGGTGCAAGACTGACCCCCAAGGTTACCCCCCTGACCTCACACACTCACCATGGCATTTGCATGACCACATTCACACATAGGAACACATACATACACACACATCTCCCCTTTCTCCCCCCTCCACACACACACACACACACACACACACACACACACACCCATACAGACATGGTCACGTATATATGTGCAAGTGTGTATGCAATTTTATTAAACATTAGGTCCAAGGAAGAGAAAATAAGAATGACCTAAAACATGCAGGTGAGGATTTTTACCAGCTTGGCGGGCATCACCAGCCAACAGATGACCTCTCTGAAAATTAATAGCCTTCCTGGGAGACACAGGAAAATCCAAGCAGGCACTGCCCCTTCCCTTCCAGGAAGTTGATTGTTCAATAGTGTAAGGATTTGTTGGATTTTCAAATATTTTCTTCTTTGTGATTTTCTTGACTCAGGAATATGCTTTTCATTTTGGCAGCTCTCTCCAGGCAGCTGAGTAAATGACAGCTCCCAAACAATCACGTTAACTGTAAATCAAAATGTTATGTTTCCGCGGTTCAGTCATGACTCTTGAGTTTATTTTCTTTCTATCACTAAGGAAGCCCAATCCACAGGCAGAACGATGATTAAAGACAACTACCAAAAATATTTACTCCATTCTGCAAAAGAGCGCTTGTCATCGCCAACTGAAGGTGCACAGCCCTCGCTTCACCCAGTGCTCCTGTTGCTGCTACGGGAGATAGGGGCACCTGGAACACATTTCCCTGTGCCCCCTCGTGACAGCTCCTACGGCCACACGCTTCAAGACTGATATGTCTAGTAGATTCTCCATCACACAGCACACAAGAATTATTTATTTCAAATGACAGTGGATTTGTTTTACTCTTTTGAGTAGTAAATACCTCAGCATATTTTCTTCTGTATATGGGTTTTTGTGTAATTTCTGAAGTGCTCTGTTTCCAAAATTATTTCTCTACCCCAACATCCCTCGATCTTAATAAAAAGTCCTACTTCTGAGTGACACTCTCTTCTGCACAGTCATCATCTTAAGAACCAAAGGGACCTTGCAGGTAGTCTAGTGACTGTCCCATGATGGTCAACTCTACTGCACGTGGGCTGTCTCCTCAGCTGCCTGAACAAGTCATTCCTTTCTAACAGTGGCTGTCAACCTTCCCAGGGCTGCAACCCTTTCATACAGTTCCTCCTGTTGTGGTGACCCCCAACCATAAAGTTATTTTCATTGCTACTTTACAACTGTAACTTTGCTACTGTTACAAATCATAGTGCAAATATCTGATGTTTCCCAAGGTCATAGGTGACTCCCATAAAAGGATCATTCCATCCTCAAAAGGGTTGTGAGCCATGAGATGAGAAACACCGCTTTACGAAGTCAGTGAACCAAGCCTTGGTATCACCAAAAAGAATGACCTAAAGACACTTCCTAGATCCCTCTGGCAATGCTGGTCGACAGGGCAGATGCGGGGTGAGAAAATGAGGACGCACAAGTGACAGTGACAGTCTTGGGTATCTGCCAAGCCCCTACCCTAGGAGTCTCCAGGAGTCAAAGTCTTCAGCCAGGTACTGAGAAAGGAGACCTTCCCTGGTGAGTGAGCATCGCCCACTGTTTTAGTAACTTCGCTTTCACTTCTTCCGGATAGAGCAAAGTGCTCGCAGATCTCGTGAGTGAGTGAGACAAATGCTGGGTATGGTCTGCTTGCTCAGCCAAGGGTTCTCTTCCTTTCTGACTTTCTCTCTCTCTATTATCCTCATTTGAAATGCAGAGAGTGTCAGCGTGGGAGGTTTTCATTCCGATTTTAACTGGTTGGCTTCAGCTGATGAAGAGGTTACTTGAGTTTGTGTAGCTTCTTGATCTATTATTATGCTCTTCACCTGTACTTTTGTTTCTAGTCAAAATGGAAAGCATCTGCAGTTTCTCATCCTTTAATGCCCAGAAATGACAGGAAGCTGGGTTTTATTTCTTTTTCCCTTTGAAGTGATAAAGCTGAGTGAATAGACCTAAGAGTTTCATTTTAGCCAGAAATCTTGCTCAACCTCATGGCAACAGCTTTGTGGAGAAGCACCATGGGCCCCGCCCACTTTCCCGGTCTTAACTATGCTGCTTTTATCTAATTGCACATATGGAAATGTACTGATTCCTATTTATAATAAAACACGCAAACATTGAGTAACTCTCGATAACTTTTTAAAAGAAAGGTATACAGCTGTCCAATCTTCCCGAGGAGATGGCGACTACCCTGCTATCCCATGTTGCCGTCGTAGTGCTTACTCATTGCGCATGCCCTGCTTCCCATCGCCAGGGAACAACTTTGCTCAGTCTTGGCTTTACCGTCAGTGCAATCGTAGACACGTTTGTTTATTTATTTATTTATCCATTCATTTATTTGTTCATTCGTTTATTCATTCATTCATTCATTCATTCATTCATTCATTCATTCATTCATTCAT
>LOEQ01003596.1:3390-15140 GCA_001685075.1 Bramus lutescens | reverse complement strand
AGCACCATTTGCTGATCCATGTGTTTGATCAGCTATTATAGCACCATTTGCTGATCCATGTGTTTGATCAGTTATTACAGCACCATTTGCTGATCCACGTGTTTGATCAGCTATTATAGCACCATTTGCTGATCCATGTGTTTGATCAGCTATTATAGCACCATTTGCTGAGAAGATCTTCTCTCAGTTGGTTGACTTGGCACATTTATCATAGCAATAACGTGACAAAACAAAACAAAAACAAGAACAGAAGTAAATACATCCATTAACCACATGTATGTGGTCAGATAGTGGGCTGTATTAAAATGCAATTGAGTCCTCTAACATTATACTTGGTTATTAGGATAGCTTTGCCATTTTAGACCATTTTCATTTAAATTTTGGAATCAAATTATCAGTTTCTACAATAAAGACTGATGGAGTTGTGACTGGGATGTTTTTGTGTGAGCATGCGTGTTCTATACATGATTCAGGGAGCACTGACATTTTACAATATTGTAATTTTATTCAAAACCAACTTTTAAAAAATCTTTAAAATCTCTCAGCAATGGTTTTCAGCACAAAGATTTTTCCCACAGTTTGTTAATTTTTTCTTAAATAGTTGATATGCAATTAATAAACACACTTAGAATCTTTTGTGGAGGCTATGCTGGATCAAACCTAGGTTAACACACACAATTAGCAAAGGCCACTGAGACCAGATTTCTCTATTCTTAATCTCTCTTAGTGTTTACCAGTTTTATCAATCTTATTACAGAACTAGTTTTTCAACAATTTTTTTTCTGCTTTATTATTTTTTAGTTATCTTAATTTAAATTTAATTTTTTGTTCTTTTTTCCATTTTTACACACACACACACACACACACACACACACACAAAATCAGGTTTCTTATTTCTTGTTGGTTGCTTGCCTTTTTTTAAGACAGGATCTCAAGTAGCTCAGGCTGGTCTCAAACTTGCTATACAGCTGAGGCTAGCTTTGGAACTCCAGGATTATAAGCATTCACCGTAGGCTGAAAAAAAGGAGTCAGGGAGAGATGGCGCCTGTTTCAAGAGCTACTGAGACAAGCTGGATGGGCTTGGAGCACATTTTCATTTCTTAAGATCTGATAAGATCTCCGATTCCTGGCTGTAAGAGCTGGCTCATCTCCGGAGGACCGGAAAGACAGACCCGGATGCCGGGAGGCACGGAAGCCAGGCCAGGCACATGGTGAGCCCTGCACACACCGCAGTTGGTGTGAATAAGGTAAGTCATAAATGATGAAGTTGACTTCTGTCCCACGTTGTTGCAGGAAGGAGATAACAGCAGTTGGAAATAACAGGTGGCCCCGGAGGAGAGGAAACAGGCTGGCCGATCCTCAGGGTTCAGAGAAGAAAGGGAAAGGCTTTCGGGAGCTGGCAGGATACCCAGAATGTCCTCAGGGTCTTGTTTTGGCAAGAAGCCCTGGCTTCCCACAGCTGCTCACCTAACCAGCAGCTTTCTGAAAGTTTGGAGTTCAGACCCAAGATGATTTATACAGTTGCTTGAGAGAAGTGACTAATGAAAAAAGAAACGACCCATAAAAGGACCAGTTAGCACAAACTTCTGGTTTTTCTTCCTTGGCCAGCGGTACCCAGCCAAGACCTCCTTCTAAACTTGGCTCCAAGCCTTCTGCTCTGTGAAGCAGCGCTCACTGGAAAGTCACATCGTTCATTATGCCCAGCCACACTGCTTATCAAGTGTGGCCTTTTCTTCCTTAGCATAAGGTCTCTGGACTGTTCATTATGAATGAAAACAAGCAGCCATGTCAATGGTCTCCTTGGCTACCCGATCACACCAGCAAGGGAAACCTGCATGACAAGCTTTCATTGAACCTCAAGGAAGGCACACAACAGATAATTCAACACCAAATGTCTGGCTTTTAGCCAGGACTAACAACTGTTCCTTTTTTTTTTTTTCCCAAGCCACATTCTGGTAACCACAGAGAACCAAAAATAGATATTCTGATTCCAGAGCTCAGAACATTTTCTAAACGAAGGTGAAATCACAGTGCAAACTAACCACAGGTTTAGGAGGGGAAAGAGTTAGGCTGAAAGCTTTAGAAGAAGAAAATTGGTTAACTGCCAATAAAACATTCTCTCAAAATCAAAAGAGCTAACCAAACTACTACATTGCTTTACGGATTATTGCTAGTCATTATGGTTTGATTTGAATTGCCAGATTCAGCAAGCCAAAATACAAGATACCCAGTTAAATTTGAATTGCAAATCAACAACAAATAATTTTCTAGTGTAAGTATGTCCCAAATTTGGCATGTCCCAGATATTATATTGGGATATACTTATATTTAAAAATTATGCATTGTTTATCTAAAATTAAAAATTAACTAAGTGCTGTATATTTCATCTGGAAATCTTAGTCACATCTCTACCATGATGCTCAGAAATATGAGAAGGTTAGGGGGGCAGTTTAAAATATGATTGGATGCTGGGTTAAAAGCTTTATTCAAATCAGTCTGTTTGTCCAGCAGTGGTGGCGCAGGTCCATAATCCCAGCACTCAGGAGGCAGAGGCAGGTGGATTTCTGTAAGTTTGAGGCCGGCCTGATCTAAGGATGAGTTTGAGGACAGTCAGGGTACTCAGTGAAACCCTGTCTCAGGAAAAAAAAAAAAAGTTGAAACCAGGGTGTTTGATGACGTTGCTGCTGTGCTGATTTGGCAGCACAGCAGGTTAAACAAGGCCTCATGTGTGTCAGGCGAGTGGCCCACTGCTCTGCTCCATTCCTCTTTTTCAACTGTAATTTTGCGTGTATGTGTGGGCATAAGCACATGCACTACAAGTGAGCAGGAGCCTGCAGAGGTCAGAAGAGACAGAGGTTAGAAGCAGTTGGTTATGGCCGTCATGTGGGCTCCAGGAACCCAGCTTGGGCCTTCTGTAAGTACCACAAACACTCTTAGCCCCTGAGCCAGCCCCTCTATTTTTACTTTTTATTTTGAGACATGGTTGCTGAGGCTGGCTTTGAACTCAGTCTACCACACAGGCCTTTGGAGTTAGAGTATTCCATCTAGGTCTTGTGAGTAGCTGGGTTGACAGGCATGCACCGCTGTGGCCAGAAATTTAGGGATTTTAATAATTCTTTTAAAAGACAAGATCTCATGAGTAAATTGGGAGCATGGGGACCCAAAAGAGAGGGTAGAAGGGGAGGGGAGAGGAATTGAGGGGAGCAAAGAAAAATATATAGCTCAATAAAAACAAAAAAAATTTAAAAAGAAAAAAATCATTTTATAAAAATACGCATGACAGTAAGAAAGAATAACTAGTGGGTACCAGGCATCTTCTAGGCACTTCAGTTTCTATACTACTTAGTAACTATTTCCTCTTTAGTTTCAGTTGAAAGCTCTCAGCAGGATACACTCATCATCAGCATATTAGGTCTTTGAAATATGTAATGTGGTTTCTTTTCTTTTTTGTTTCTGTTTTGTTTTAATTTTTTAAAGACAGGATCTCACTATGGACTGCTCTGACTGTTCTAGAACTCACTATGTAGCGCAGGCTGGCCTCAAACTCACAGAGATCCATCTGCTTTTGCACCCCAAGTGCTGGGATTAAGGGTGTGTGCCACAAGTCCCTGCTCTTAGTTTGCTTTCTGTTGGTATGATAAACACCACTTGGGGAAGAAAGGCTTTGTTTCGTTTTACAGTCTCCAGTCCACCATGAAAAAAAGATGCTAGGCAAGAACTCAGGGTGGAAACTGAAGCAGAGGCCACGGGGAATGACACTTACTAGCTTCCTCGTGGTGGCTTGCCTGCCCTGCTGATACCATTCCCGACCTCCTGCACAGGAGTGGTACCACCCGCAGCAGGCTTCACCCTCCATCACTCATTTATTAGAAATGCCCACCGGCCAATCTGATGGTGGTATTTTCTTAGTTGAGTTTCCCTCACCTCAGATGATAACCTGGTTTTGGAAAAGTTAACAAAATGCTAACCAGTTGCACTCACGGCAACTCAGTTTAAGTCAAGAACCTTTACCGACCTCAGGACTGTACTTCAGGGGTCGAGTGCTTGCCTCGCACAAAAGACTGTGAATTTGACCCCCCGGCACCACCAAATGCCTGAGTTTATAAATGACTCAACACTGTGCACCGCTCTTTCCGAGGACCAGGGTCAGTTCCTAAGGCTCAGGACAGGCATCTTGCAGTCACCTATAACTCCTGGACCAGTAGCAACTGATGACTCTTGCCTCATTGGACACCTGCATTCATGTGAACACACACACCAACTAAAAATAAAGTAAATCTTAATTTTTAAAATGAATTTAAGACAAGAAAAAACTACACTTGTTAAACCATAGCCCTAAGGGAGGATAATGTTCATTCATTTAGCTTTGAGAAAAAAAAATCTCAATCATAAAGACCCTATTCAAAGCAGAATATATTAATTAAACCTTGAAAGGCAGAATAAATGGACCTTAATGAATTTGCTAATTATACTTATTTGTGTATATGATTGTTTTTTCAACAAACTTTTTTAAATTAATGAATTTATTTTAAGTGACCAAAAAGTTATAGATATTTATGTTTACAATATGATGTTTTTAAATATGTAAATACTGTAGAATGGATAAATAATATGCACCCCTCCTTGCCTCTCACAGTTTGTGATAAGGGGGACAGGAAGAACCTCCCATGGATGTCATCTCACAAACATGTGACCGAAAGGCTGAGGCCACAGTCCCTGTGCTTATGGACTGGGTTCACTTGGGCACGACCCTGTTTGCTGAGGACTCCCTGAGGTGTGAACCCCATTGTGCCCCACACAGAGGTCAGCAGTGCAAGTGCTCCAAAGACAGAACTCTGCCCAAGATTCAGATGAGCCTTGGGGGCCTGCCTGGAAGCCCAGCCAGTGACAGTGGGGAGCAAGGAAGTGATGTCTGTAGGAGTTTAGGCAACCTCATTTCGAAGCCCTGCTGAAATGACTGACGCCAGACTACCGTGCGGGTATACTTGATGCTGGTTGGAGTGGTAGTAGCTTACTCGTGCGTGTTTTCCAAACAGCTTGTCCTAAGCAGGCAGAAAGAATGTCCGGAGAGATGGGTGTACTGGGGTTGGCCTTTTCCACCAGGGAACTTGGTGAGCATTCATTACCACAGCGTGCCGGAAGCAAAGATGATCGCAGTACAAAGACTTCTCTTCCTCTCCTGCCTCCTTCCTTTCTTACTGGGAGCTGAACCCAGTGCTCTGCGCAAGCTGAGCAAGTACTCTACCACTGAGCCACATCTTCAGCCACCTATTAATTTTATTTTGCCAAAGTAGTTCTCCCAATTTTGATCCTCCTGGTCCCAGGTACATCTGTTGGGATTCTGGATCCTAGCACACCTGTCTCTTCCCCTCTCCTCCCCTCCTCTCCCCTTCTCTCTCCTTCCCTCTCCTCCCCTCCCCTCTCTTTTCTTCTCTTCCTTTCTTCCTTTCCTTTTGTGTCACACTTATTAATAAAGAATTTGTTCATTTAATATCTGTTAACTAAGTTCAGCACGGGCGGGGGGGCTGAGGCAGGTGGATCTCTGAGTTTGAGCGGTCGGACCAGATGTCTCACTCAAGGTGGACAGCTAGGACTATACAGAGAAACCATGTCTTGAAAAAACAAAACAAACATCTGTAAACTGGCCCCGTGCTGAGGCTGGGTCACATTGTGTGTCTCAGTACTTATCTGTGTAGACACAACAATAACAAAATGCAAGTCTGAGATGAAAGGCTCATTTACACACTCATTACCTGCTTTGAGGTAATTCTGTTATTCAGCTCTGCCCTGAGCCAAGGCTTGCCAGGGTTCCTTGCTTTCCACCTGTGGTAGACACTGAGAAGGTCTGCCCTGTTCCCACTTTAAGACTGGGGAGTTCTGGGGGGGTTCCCTCAGTCAGCCCTCTTTTCTGCCCTATTCTTTCTTCTTTGCTGAATGAACTCTGTAACGTCTGTCTCAGAAGCTGCTTCCCTGGGAGCCTGGGCCAGAGCAGGGCCTGGTTGCCCTGGGTGTGGGAGAAACCCCACAACACTGCATTCAGGGCAGTGTTGAGGCTGTTGAATGTCTCATTTCTTCTTGTGCTCTTTCATTGCTATTGTCGTTCTTTTCGTCCTTGTTTTTCTAAGAAAGGGTCTTGTTATGTAGCACAAGATGATCTGGAACTCCCAGAAATCCTCCTGTCTCAGCCTCCAGAGTACTGGGATTACAGATGTGACCCTCCACACCTGGTCTTTTGTACCATGCTGGCTTTGAACTCTGGGTAGTGGAAGATAGCCTTGAGCTCTTGATCCTCCTGCCCCGACTTCATAAGTCCTGGGGTTGCAGGCGTGCACCACCATGCCTAGTTAATGTGGGTCCAGGGGCTGAATCTGAGGTTTTGTGCATGCTGGGAAAGGGCTCTACCAACAACCTTTGATCTTCACTGCTCTCTATGAATATATGAGTTTTGTAATAGGTTTCTTGCTTCTTCAAGAAAATATATTTAGCATCGGAGAGGCAGTGATAGGAGGACTTTGATTTTGAGGCTAGCCTAGGCTACATAACTCACACCCCCATCTAAAAAACTGAACAGCTACAGCAACAAATCCCATATATTCCTATTTTATTTGCATTGCATTTATGAAGTGCTTTAAAGAAATACAAGTATTACACTGTACTTTCTTTTTTCAGAAGTTTCTTTCCAGTTATATTTTCCAACACATAATTCTTACATATTTGAGTGTATTCCTAGATATGCTTTTATATTATTGGAGTTAGTATTATAAGAAAAATCTTTTATTAGAGTTTCCTAATTGCTTCTAGGGAAAGTCATTGCAAGAACTCTCATGAGGTTTGTATGTTCATCTGTATAGAGCAAACTGAGTTATTTTTAAATTTACAATTGAATACCAGTCCATGCATTTGTGTCTACAATCATGCCATATGAAATAAATTATAATTTCTCTTATATAATAACTTTTATGCCTTTCTTCATTTCTTGCTCTCTCTCTCTAGTAGACTTTTATTTATTCTTTGACAACTTCATACACGGAAACAATCCGCCTTACTTGTACGCATTCTCAATTCCTCCTCACACAGCCCCCAGGCACCTCCAACATGCCATCTCCATGTTCATGTTCTCTTTCATTTGTGGGTAGACCCCAAGTCTAGTAGCGATGCCTGTTGGAATGTGGCTGACTTTGTTGGCTTGCTCTCATACAGGTGCTCATAGATGCATCCCATGAATGCAGTGGCCATGCTGTGTCTCAAAGAGAGCATTTCAAGGCACTCCCATCCATCCTTCTGTTTCAGCAGTCTTTCCATCCCTCTTCCACGATGTTCCCCGACCCTTGGTTGGGGGAAGGAGCAGAGCACAAAATGGTTCTCATCAGTTTGACCACTTAGAAGTTTCTGCATTAACTGTGACCACTGAAGAGAGAAGCTCCTCTGGCCAAGGCCAAGGGTAACACTAATCTATGCTTATAAACATAAATATTCTGAAGGCAGTTTGGCAAGATGTCATTTAACAAAACAGTAGTAGTAGGTTCATCCCTAGAGCCTATGGCCCCCAAGTCCTGGACTTTGAACCAGTTTTATAGTACCACACCTGAATTCCTTCCTGTGGAGCAGGCCTCATATCTACTCCAAAAGCAGGTGGTTACTGCACAACCTTCATGCCGCTACTGCACCAGCGGACACGTCTTGCTTGGCAGGTTAGTGTGGTAGCGTTCAGAGTTCGCTGCAAGGAAACCTGTGATGTCTTTTCTCACATCCTCAGTCCTGGTTACGCCACTCATCACCTTCCTCTTCATTGAACCAGTGCGTACACCTGCGGGTACACCTGCCTCGGCTCACACTGTTAAGTATTCCCAGTATCCCTCCCCTCTACTTCCTGACATATATGTTCTGTTACCTCCCCTCCCTTAAGATTTCTTCCTTTTTCCCACTCGTGGGCCCTCTCTAGCTTCCTAGGCTCTTCAAAGGCACAGATCTAAGGATTCTAAGCTAGGATACACTGAAGAGGAAGAGCCTGCAGTAATGTCTTTCTATGCCTAGGTTACTGCCCTTCGGATAATATTTTCCAGTTCCATCCATTTTCTTACAAATTTCACATTTTCATTTTTTCCTTTTTATGTGTTTTTGTTTGTTTTGTTTTGATTTTTTTCTTAAGTTTGGTCCCTCTGTGTAGCCCTGACTATCCTGGAATTTGTCTCAAATCAGAGATCCACCTCCCTCTTCCTCTCTAGTGCTGGAATTAAAGGCATGTGCCACCATGCATGGCTTAATTTTATTTTTTCTTAATAGCTGTATAAAATCCCATTGTGTACATGCATTACATCTTCCTGATCTACCGTCAGTTAAGGGCCATGTACACTGATTACACTGCCTAGCTGTTGTGAATAGAGCCATAAGGAGCAGAGATGTGCAAGTTTCTCCACTGGAAGACCCGAAGTCCTTCCATGTAGGCTCAGGAGTGGTAAAGCTAGATCAGAGAGTAGCTCCACTTTTAGTTCTATGAGACCCTCCACACTGATTTCCACTCTGCTGTTGAGATTTTCCATAAACTTACTCTATTCTTTTAGAACCAGTGGTGCAGACTGGCTTTTCTTCAGGTGTTCTCTTTACTGAATTCCTTTTCTGCATCATCCATCATCTCCTTTATTTCACTCAGCTGTTTGTATTTTTGAAATAATTATTTTGATGAATTCTATATCTGGGATTTCACGTAGTTCACTCTCACTAGTTGACATAGATTAATAATTTTTAAAGTGTTGTGCTCTGTTGTTTTCTTGTGTTTCTTACATGGGTATTTGAGCATCCAATGTTATATCTTTGCTTGGCTTAATTTGTATTAGCTATATATGCTTTCAGTTGACATATTGCAACATCCAGATGGAATTTGTATGTGGCAATGATGAGTTTAGAAAGTGATTTCTGGGGCCGGAGAGCCAAGAGCCTGGTTTAAGTTCTATCTCATTGTCTGTGTAGGATATTACTTGGGAGAGCAAGCAGAGTTGGATGGCGTCACTGCTCTGCAATCGTCATAGTAGCCAATTAATAACATTGGTGCCTTAGTCTTCAAAAACTGTTGAAGACTAAACAACCAAGGATACTATGTTATATACTCAGACTTGAGTAATTAGATTAAGAGTAAGAAGTAAGTGAGAATAACCAGATTGAGTGCTACATTGACTTTAAAATGATGGATTGGATAGAGATCAAGTATTAGATCAATATTAAAAGACAAGGCAGGTAAGGATAAGGATTAAACATTAGATCAATTTTGAAGAAAAGAAAAAAATCAAAGTCATTAAAGTAAGAGAGGAAAATTAGGATACTGTTAGGGTCTATAGATTTTAGGTATTATCAAAGTATAGAAGGTTTAACTAAGACATAAAGGGAGGAGGGGATAAGGACAGGAGAAGAAAAGTTGTAGAGAAAAGGGGGGTATATGAGATGTAGCTGAAGAGAATAATAAAGAAGACCCTGCAGGAAACTGGACAGAGAACATACACAGGTCCCCAGACCAGCTGATCAACACACAGACAAAAGCAAATGACCACGAGACACATTCATAGAAGGTCACTGATGGAAATGGGAAATTTAGAAGAACACTTAAGGAGTGAATAGTTGGCATAGCTGCCCTGACTTGAGAGGTGAGTTCTTGGATCCCTATGGCTCTAGCAGGCCCCATGTGGTGATTCATGGCAGAGAGAATGGGCCCCTGAAGCCTTAGTGGTTGTGGGCTCTCTGGGGCAGCAGGGCCACAGGATGCTTCCCAGATGTCCTCTGGTCCTGTGTTTTCTCAGGTTTTCTGACGTCTGATCAGAGTTTCTGCATACTTAGTTGAATTTTGGGGACGGTTCCATGATCCAGAGGCAAGCAGGAAACGAAGGAAACAGGACAGATTCAGTGTCCAGAGCAGCTCAGACCTGGAGCCCTGTGTTTTCAGGACTCAGATATTGTTTGGTCAGAGATAGGTAGACAAAGGATTTGATCTGTAAAATGTGAGTGGAGCTCACAATGTTTTCTAAATGGCACGGATTTCCTATATTATTGTGGTCTTAACCTACCTACATAGAAATAAAGATCTTTTTGGTGACGAAGTGCACCAGAGGTCACCTCCCAATTGTAATTGCCTCATAAACTACATTGTGCCGGAAACTCAGTGTTAACCTAAAGGCAGTTAGTGTGCATCCTAAGGCCACACATCCTAAGAGTATTTGAAATACTGAGTTTAGAATAAAGTAATGCGAGGGGTGGAAATACAATTATTGGGACAATTCTGTTCCATATAAACTAAAGAGGATAAGCCAGGGGTGGTGACATCCACTTACAATGCCAGGACTAGGAAGGCTGAACAGGAGGATACCAAGTTTGACACCTGTCTGGACTACAGGGGGATTTCAAGTCCACCCTAGGCAACTTAGAAAGAGCCTGTCTCAAAACACAAACGAGGCTGTAGCTCAACTGAGAGCCCACGATAATTGGGTTAAAGTTATTTGGAAGCATCAATTTCCAGATTCTGGAACGACTTGCTTTTTTTTCTTCAGATACCCTCTTTAAGGACACAAATATAAGTTTGAGAATCTATAGATTACCTTTTAACCATAGAAGACCTTTTAATTTTTTAATTTATACCAACCACGGTGTTCAGAAGACTAAGATAGTCTATGGTACCCTGGGCACACATAATCAAAGTGTGTTTAGAGGACGAAGCAAACAATCTCAGAGTCAGAAAAATCCAAGGGCTGTGTGCGGAGCAGGAGTGAGAACTCAGTTGTTCTGCTCTGAGGATAGGGCTGTAAGTTACCAGTGTGGAGCCGCCACTCCTTTCTTGCTTGTTTGCCTTTCAGACTGGCCTCAAACTCTGTGTAGTGAAGTACAACCTTGAATTCAGGTCATCCGCCCTCTACCCACAAGTGTTGTTAGGATTAGAGGCTTGTCCACCATACTCAATTAAGGTGATGCTAACCCAGGCTTCATGTTCTAATGGCTGACCTCCCTCCCCGGGCCCTAGCCTACTTAAGATTTGACAACCAACAATTTAAGGCAACATAATCTCCGGGGCTGAGAGATGGTTCAGTGGTTAAGAGCACCAGCTACTCTTCCAAAGGAAGAATTAAACCCAAAGAACTTGGGTTCAATTCTTGGCACCCATAATGCAGCTGACTGTAATTCCAGTTCCAGGGATCTGATATCGTCACACCATTCACATAAAATAAAGTTAAATAAATTATTTTAAAAAGCATAATCCCCAAATGCCCACCACAGTGGGCCTTTTGCCTTTTTAAATTGTGTGCAGAGGGTCAGTTTAGAGTTTTACACAGTAATTTAGCCAACTGTACTCTTTACTGCCCCTTTCGGATTTAGGGCAACAAAACGTGTATGCTACAAGCCTAGACACTGTGTGCCTGCAATGTTCGGACAGCTCAAATAGACTGAGAGCCCGGGGGTTTGGGAGCTTGCAGGGAGAGCTTTCTGGAACACCTGGCTTGTCCACGCAGATGGTGAGCTCTGCTCTCACGCACAGGAAACTGAGTTCATAGCTGACTACCCGCTCCCAGTTACAATTCGCCATTCACTCTTCGAACTGCCTGTCAAGGTGCCCAGTGTACCTTTAGTGGACGGTTGAGTGCATCACAGTCTTTCCAAAGGGATGAAAGAATCTGAAAATGAAACAACAAAACCGCCCCCTTCCCTCTGCCCTAGAACCTGCAGTGCCTGAGGAAGGCGACAGAGCAAAAGACTACTGTCCAGAGGCCTCTGCA
>LOEQ01003595.1:121698-146402 GCA_001685075.1 Bramus lutescens | reverse complement strand
TCCAGCACGAATGGGAGAGGGGCTCCCGATGCCCCTCCTCTATCAGAAGATTGATGGTAGTTGCTGCCTTCTGAGGAAAGACGAGTCATTCAATTTGGGGGATGTGGCCACTGGCAGACTGCCCATGCTTCAGTGGATAGCCACATACCCATGCACTTAGAGGCAACAGTAACTGGAGTCAGGGAGTTATTATTAGCACCCAAAACTGTCAGATGAAGTCAGAAGGGAGATGGGGTGGAGACTCCAGAGAGAGTTGGAGGGAGGGAGGCAGTGATAGATGAATATGGTCAATATACATTGAGAAGAAATGTACGAAGCTTTCAAAAAATAATCACTTTACTAGAAAATATTGATCTTGTAGTTGGAACACAAATTATTTCAACCATGGAAAACAGTATGAAGATTCCAAAAAAAAAAAAAACCAACCTAAAAATCTGTCAACCATGGGACCCAACTACGTCACTCCTGTATATTTACCCGAAGGACTTCAAGTCAGCATAGCACAGAGACATTTACACATCAATACTTGTTGCACCATTTACCATAGTGAAGGGGTAGGAGTACCAATGATGTTGATCAACGGGGTAAAGAACAAAGAAAATAGAGTTGGTCTGGGAGAGGATTCAGGAGGTAGAGTGCTTGTGGCAAGCATGAAGTCCTGAATTTAGAGTTCCAGCATCCACATAAAAGCTGGGTATGAGAGTGAACGTCTGTAACCGTAACACTAGGGGACAGAGACAGGCAGGTTCCAGATGGTTTCTAGGTACCTAGTTTAGTCTAAATGACAAGCTGAAGGTTCAGAGAAAAGCCCTGTCTCCAAACAAAAGGCAGTGAAGCAGTTGATGTAGACATTCTGACTTCAACCTCTAGCATCTAAACATCTGCACACAGGCGAGCATGCCCACATGTTGCACATACATCATGCACACCACACACACATGCACACCACACACACATTTAGAATGTTTTAGCTAGAGAAGTGAAGAAGTAATTGTGGGAACCAAGCACATGCCTTAGGAAAGTGGTTCATGCCTTGGGAAGTTGAGGCAGGAGGATTGCTGAAAATTGAGGCCAGCTTAGTCTTCATAACACATACTAGTTCAGCCAGGGCTACAGAGAAAAACCATGTCTCAGAAAACCAGAAAGAGAGAGCCCTGGGGCAGAGGGAGCAACTGAGGAAGGAAAAGAGGGAGGGACGGAGGGACAGAGGGACAGAGAGACAGAGGGACAGAAGGACAGAGGGATGGAGGGACAGAGGGGGAGTAGAAGAAAATGAAAGGAATATGAAGGGAACTGAAGGGAAGGGAATGAAAGGAAATTGGGGGGACGTTTTGAATACCCCACAGTATCTGGACTGTGAGGCATCGCTCTGAAGACCTCTGGACCCCCAGTAACAGCCCAGCTATGTTGGAAGACTCCAGGTTGGCATAGCTAATTACTCTCGTGTTTTGCCAATGTAATCATTCGGGAGAAGAAAGTGGAGGAGAGAAAGGAGTAACGCGTTGTTCATAGTTAATCGTCAGTGTCACTTTGACTGGGTTTACAGTCACTCAGAGACATGCCTCTGGGGGGTGCACTCTCCCTGAAGGGGGACAGCGCCATCCCATGGGCTGAGAACTGAGTAAAAAGCAGAGTGTGAGCGCGAGCAGATGCAATGTGACCAGCTCCCTCAGGCGTCAGCCACTATGATAGGCTGTGTCTCCTCCAACTCTGTCCTTCCTTAGGTTCCTTTTCTCAGATAGTATGTCACATCAATGGACAAAATAACCAGTACCCTAGGAACCAGAAATGACTGGATAAGGCCCTTATTTGGGCCTCTACCACCAACAGTGACCTTGACTAACACTTGGATTTTGTGATCTAAGCAGCCCACACTACTATGGAACCCTATGCTTCTAAATCAGAACTATAGTACCCTGACAGCTCCCCAAGAGGGTGGACAGTTAAGAGCCCACACAGCTGTCCACTGGGCCCAAAACAGCAGCAGCCACACAAGCATTGTTTTATATTCATTTATCCACTTTGAATTGTTTCATATAATTGTTTTATCAAAATAACAGAAGCTAAGAGGCACTGTAAACAAAAGAGGTTCACTTAGATCTCAGACTTAGGGTTTCAAGGGCAAGCGCTGGCATGGCTCAGATGTCATGAGGAACTCAGGTGGTGACATCAGAGATCACATGACAAAACAGAAAGCTGGAATGATATTCAGGAATCGGATTTGCTCTTACAACAAGCCCCTCTAATGAGTGCATGGGACTCCCATGAGAGCCTCCTTAACCCTTCTCAGGGTCACTTCCCAGTGATGTAAAGGCTTACCACGGAGTCCCACCTTTTTTGTGTGCACGGCTCCATGGCTTTGGGTGCATGCGCATTTTTGTGCAAGTGCAGGTGAATGTGTGTGCGCATGTGCCTGCGGTGTGTGACGGGGGAGATTAACAGCAGATATCTTCTTCACTTAGTTTCCACTTTGCCTTTGGAGACAAAGAAAACTCAGCAAGTAGGCTGGGCTAGTTGACCAGCAAGCATGAGCAATCTGCCTGTCTCTGCCTCTCCAGTGCTGGGGTTATAGGCTTGTGTCACCGTGCCCAGTTTATACAGTGGGTGCTGGGGATTGAATGCAGGTCTTCACACCCGAAGACAAGTATTTCGCCAACTAAGCCATCTCCTCAGCTCCAGGTCCTACCTTTTAAAGGTGCCATCATCTGTCCATTCCACCACATAAGCTCCCTACAGATGACCCGGNGGGGGGGGGGGAGCACCACTAACACATCAACCTTAAACCTTAGTAGTCTTCCATTACTCCTTTCTTTCCTTTTTGTTTACATTTCCAAATTGGAAGTAATGTGTATAGACAAGAGAAGGAACGCAGTCAGTGGACTTTCCAACCACTCACGTTCTTGAACCCCAACATGTGCAGAACATCTACCAGACACATAAGGCTTGGCCACCCTTGACCACCCCCAAACTGGCATCATCAGTACTAACTACCGCACTGGAGGTGCGGTCTGCAGAGCTGCAGTAGTTGAAGTAAACACTTTCAGATGCACCCTGGCAGCTTCCCAATGGGATCGGAAGGTGAAGAGCACAGACAGCCATCCACTGGAACCAGAACGGAAGCAGCCCCGCAAGCATTGAGCGCTGCTCTGTGCTGACTTTCATTCATCTCTCCAGGGCCCGGAGAGGTCAGAGATGTTTACACGGCAGAGGAGGTTGAACTTGCTCACCAGGTTGGCTCAGCTAATCTGCTCCCCAAGGGCTGCAGGCTTCCTCCATCATGGCCGAACTGCCAGGTGAGGGAGAGGTGGATTGCAAAGGTATGCAAATATTTGACTTCATCCACCATCAAATATATCACTTTTCCCCTTTCCCTGAGCTCTACAAAAAATTCAGCAAAGCCCCAGGAACTGCCTGGGAGCAAAAAATTTTGCATATGAAGCATACCCAGCTTTAAAGAAAGTGCAAGGCTGGAAGAAAAGTCCATTTCTATGCACAGAACAATTATAACCGGGATTTCAAAACTTCACCCTTTTGGTAACAGATGGGTAGTGCTGATTGTCACTTTGACAGAATCTAGAATCACCTGAGGGTCTAGCCTCCTGGGCCTGCAGAAGGCTGTCTTGGTCACATTAATTGAGATGGAAAGACTCCCCCATTGTGGGTGTCAATGTCCCTTGGTCTGGCATCCTGCACCGCGTAGATGGAGAAAGAGATGAGAAATATCCTATATTCATCCTTCTCTGCTTCCTGGTTATAAGTGATGTAAGAAGCTTCAAGCTCTCACTGTCTTAACTTCACCTCTATGAAGGATTATACCTTGAACAGTAAATTAAAAAAAAATCCCTTCTTTCCTTACATAGCTCTTTACATAGCTCTTGTCGGGGCATTCCCTCACAGCAGCAGAACAGAAACTAAGACACACATCTCATTACATGTGAGCCTACACCCAACATCAGGCAATGCCATATATGGAAATGAACTGCCTGTGTATGAAAGGAGAAAACAAGGTTTGCTTTTCAAAGCTTCTTTCCCATGATTATTTGGACTCGTGTCTATGGAATAAGGAAGCCACTCCACACTTTTGCGTTTTCCAGAAAGCTCTGTATCTTCCAACTATTAGTAATAGGTACAGTACAGCCTTATCCCTTCCCCCAGAGAAAACACTAAAGCTGGTTGATCTATGTCACCAGAGGAGAGTCAGAAGAAGCCCTATTGTGCTTCCCATGTCCTGTCTCATTCCCAGAACCTATTTTTAGGCTAGTAAATTAACAAGGACAAAATGTTTCTCATGTTGTTTTGTTTGCTTTTGATTTAGCAATTTTGTGTGTGTGTGTGTCTTCATATGTGCACATGTCTATACACAAGTGTTTGTAAAATTGTGTGAAAATGAGCATAGAGGTCATAAGTCATTATCAATGGATTCCCTCGGTTGGTTTCATCTTTTTTTTTTCTAGACAGGGTTTCTCTGTAGCTTTGGAGCCTGTCACGGAACTTGCTCTGTAGATCATGCTGGCCTCAAATTCACAGAGATCCGCCTGCCTCTGCCTCCTGAATGCTGGGGTTAAAAGTGTGCACCATCACTGCCCAGCTGATTTCATCTTATTTTTGAGTTTTCAGCTTCTTCCTGGGTTAAATCGAGTGTCCATTGAGCCCCTGGGCTCATGCATCTCCTCTACCCTAGTGTTAGAATTATAGCTCATTCCACAATGCCTGTGTTTTTCACTGAGCTTCTGGGCAACTGAATTCAGGGCTATACCTGCACTGCAGGCACTTCACTAACTGAGCAATACTCCCAGCCCTTAAATATTTACCATGTTCTTAAGATGACCTACTCATGAGGTCAATTTGCTATTGCCTGTTTTGTACAACTTTTGCCTGGATAGGTTGGTAGGTTTATGACTCAGCCTCCTATCCTCCATAGTACAATGGGAAGTGTTTTTTGAGAGTCAAAGTGTTCATGGTGGCTTTTCTTTTTAATATCATTTCTTTCTTCCCCAAATGTATAGCACCAGCTTGTTCCCTCTTCTTCCCCTTCTTCTTCATCCTGGACATTCTTCAAGAAAGAAATGACAATATGTGCCATAAAGACACTTTGCATCCACATTTACTACAGTATTAGTCACAGTAGCCAAGGTATGCATGAACCAGCATAAAATCCCATCAAGAAAAGAAAGGCTGAAGAAAATGTGATACACACATAATGAGTTTTATGCAGCTCTAAAAAGTGAAACTATGCTGTTTTCAGGAAAAGGAATAGAAATGGGGAGGACATCATATCAAATAAGATAAACCAGACTCAGAGAGATAACAACCACACTTTCCCTTGTATGTGAAATATGGACTTCAATATATGAGTGCCCATCCCCTCCCACACCCATCACGTCATTTATCTACCAATTTACCCATAGATCCATCCATCCATCCACCAATTTATCTGCTCTTTCATTTATCCTCCTGCATTCCTCCATCAACTCACATACCTGCCTTCCCTCCCATTCACCCCCACATATGCCTATCTATTTATTCACCCATCATTCGCCAGTCCACCCACAATCCATTTCTCATCCACCTACACATCCACCCTACATCTACCTACCCACCTATACACCACCTCACCCACCCAGCTGCCCATCCATTGACCCTTCCATCCACTTACACATCAATTCACCCACCCACTCCGTATTCACCTTTCCATGCATTCTCAATCTATTCATCCACCAATCAGCATCGCCCACACTCATCCACTTTATCTGCATATTCAAAGCCCTGCAGTTTTGTTCAGTGATTTCTAGTTCTCAGCCCCAAAATCTTCCATTAAGTAAGTGAGATAAATGAGGCCCAGAGGAGTTGAGTTACTTGTTCTAATTTATGAAACTGCCTTATCTTCCTAGATAAAAACAGAAGCTCACTGAGGGCTTGATTCATACCCCTGAAGAATTTAGCATAAAGCTTTGCAATTAATGAATAAATGATAAATATCAGGGTGGATTAATGGTTACCCCGAAGCTAATCTCTCCACAGTCACCCTCAAATGGAGACAGGCAAACCCTTTGAAGGAAAAGTTAATGGCAATAAAAAAGAAGGAAAAAAAAACAAAACAATTAACAACCATTTAATGAGTATCACTAGCTAAAAGCTGTGCCAAGTTCTTTTCATACATCCCTCTTAATTCTCCTAATACCCTTATGAAATAGACTTTAATAAGCATAATTAGCCCAATAATAATAATCAGCCAAATTTAATAAAGGAAACCGAGAGTTTGGGTTCTGAAATCACCTGCCCTAGGTAACATGGGGAGAATGCAGATGGAACCCAGGTTGGTCTGTTCTGTGTGCACCTGCTCTCCGAACTACATTCCAAGTCTTCTTGTGGGTGATGAAAAGATGGCTCCAACACAAGAAACACAATTTGTGCCTGTGATTCTGTCTCGCAAAATAATGAGTTATATAGTGCTCACATGTTATTCTGGAAGTCTGACCAAACACCAGAGCCAGCCAGATGTCAGATAGGATCAGGCAGCTATGATTTCCATCTGGGACTTTCCCAAGGCAAAGCCAATCCAGGTCACCAGTCACTGATGTCACCAACTGCCCAATAACTCCAGTTCAACATGAACTTCTGGGATGGCAAGTCATCGTCCAGCCCTTCTATCAAAGGTTACACTTGGGACAGTTCAATAAATGCCCGAGAATCCAAAGATGGTTCAACCTCAGTGTAATGACTACTCCTCCTAGATGCCATAACAGAGCATTAGAGGGGTAATGTAGTGTAATTATGAAAGGGCAAGTAAGATAGTATGGGTGGATAAATGGGTAGTAAGTGGGTGAATGGGTAGATGAATGACTGTGGGGGCTGATTGATAGGTGGAATGATGAGAGAATGGATGGATGGGGGTGTAAGTGGACGGATGGATGGGTGGATGGTGAATAAGTACACACGGATGGATGGAAGCAGAGGTGGTTAAATTGATCGGTGAATAGGTGAGCTGACAGTTAAAAGGGTAGGTGGGTAAACTTGATGGATTTGTGGATGGATGGATGGACGGACGGACGGACGGGTGGACGGATGGATGGGTAGATGTTGCTCAGGCAGGCTGGTCTTGCACTTATATTGAACAGTGCCAGCTGCCATGTCAATTTCTTAGCATGTCCATTCAGCCTTCTGGGACTAAGCTTCAAATCTCTACATTTTAATAAAGGTGAAATTCAGGTGAAAATGTGTTACAGCTACACTGAAGCAATGTGTGCCAAGCAATTACACAGTGTTTATATTGGGTTAGGTAGCACAAGTCATCTGTGGGTTATGTAAAGTACCAAGGATATATGCAGACATGCATTCTAGTTTGTATAAAGGCTCGAGAGCCAAAGATTTTGGTATCTACTGGAACAAACCCCTTGCAGAGTCAGCCTTCACAACAGTCCTAGGCACGAAGTCCCAACTTTCTACCCCATTTTACATCTATTTTGCACTTACTACCCAAAGCCAGTGTGGTAGCTTTAATGAGAAATATCCCCCATAGGCTTATGTGTTTGAATACTTGACCTTCAGTTGGTGGTGTTATTTGTGGGAAGTAAGGGCTTTTTTAAATATTTATTTTATTTATTCTGTGTGTCCGCAGGCCAGAAGAGGGCACTAGACCCCATTACAGATGTTTGCGAGCCACTATGTGGTTGCTGGGAATTGAACTCAGGACCTTTGGAAGAGCAGGCAATGCTCTTAACCGCTGAGCCATCTCTCCAGACCCCTTGCTAGAGGAAGAACACACTGGGGTGGGGGTACTCTGAAGTTTGTAGCTTGGCCTCACTCCCTGTTTTATCTCTATGCTTACCGTGTGTGAATGAAATGTGCTCTCTTTGCTTCCTGATTGCCATGCTGGCCTCATATTCCTGCTGCCACCTCTTCCTACCACTATGGACTCTTCCTCTCTGGAACTGTTAAGTCAAAACAAAGCCTTTCTCCTATACCTTGATTTTTATCAGAATAGTCTTACACAGCAACAGAGCAGTAACTGATAGAGTCAGAGAAAAAGTAATTGCCCATAGTCAGATGAATGATCGGTGTGAAGTACAGGCAAAGTCACATTAATCCCTGTGATGCTACAGCCACAGTGTCTTTAAAGAATGTAGAGAATCCCGTCAGAGCTCCAAGGAGGCTACAGATGTTTGACATGGTCAGTCTAGGATCATAGTTAGCTTTGTCAACATGACATAGCCTAGAATTATCTGAATGGAGAAGCCCCTATGGAGAGATTGGTCTGTGAGGGACCATCATGATTGCTAACGGATGCTGAAGGACCCAGCCCACTGTGGGAAGCACCATTCCCTGGGCAGGTGGTCCTGGGCTATATCTTTTGAAAACCTAGGATAGTGTGAGCCTGTCACTAGGCAAGAAAGTGAGCCATCAAGCAGGGTTCCTCCATGGTTTCAGCTTCATTGAGTTCTACACTAATATCCCTCCATGACAGACCATGACGTGGAAGAGTAAGCTGTATTAAACCATTTCTTACCATAACTTGTTGCTTATCCAAGAAACTGAAAGAAAACTAGAACGGATAACACACAGGCTCTCATGAAAAGCCTACCATGGAGCGAACAGAAGTTTTGTAGAAAGCACAGAAATCTATCAGAATATTAAAGAGAGAATTTGCATCACAGAATACCTGAGTCTGAGTCCTGGATGTGCCCTTTACCTCTTATGTGACTTGGACCTATGTGCACGGTGGGCTGGATAGCTATTGGTCAAGATGGCCTCACGCTATTCTTCTCCAGTGCCCTAGAGTCCTATTCGTCTCATTTGACACAGTTTCAGGGTGCACTCCATCATGGTGGGGAGTCGCGATAATAGGAGCGTGAGGCAGGTGGTCACTTGGAATCCACCGTCAGGAGGCAGAGAGAGATGGATGCTGATTTTCAGCTCATATTCTCCTTTCTATTCAGTCCGGAACCCCAGCCCATCCTTCAGGATGAATCTTTCTACCTTGGTTAACTCACTAGACACCCCCTTATGGATATGCCCAAAGGCGTGTCTCCTGTGTGATTTTAGATTCTGTCACGATGACAGTCATTTTAACCATCTCAGTGGGAGATGGGATCAAGGCAAAAGAGGAAATAAGAGGGAGAAAATGCAATATGTGAAAGAAAAGCAAGTGCTCAGAGAGGAGATGGGGAGGGGTCTGAACGAGGCAGCTGCAGAGATAGGGAGAACAAGGCATGTTCATGAGGGACATGGAGCAGAGGAAGCTGGGTGAACGATCTTGTCTAACCTCCATGACGTTATTGTTCTTTGTCTAAGCCAGTGGTTCTCAACCTCCCTAATGCTGCAACTGTTTAATGCAGTTCCTCACGTTATGATTACCCCCAGCCATAAAATTATTTCATTGCTACTCCATAACTGAAACTGTGTTACTGTTATGAATCATACTATCTGACAATCAGGCTGTCTGATAGGCAACCCTTGGTGAAAGGGTCATTTGACCGCCTGGAGGGGTCTCAACCCAAAGGTTGAGGACCACTTGTCTAAGCAGAAAGTACTGGTGCATTAGGTAGAGTTGTATAAGGAAACAGAACTGTTAGAGTGAATATCTATTATAAATAGAATTTATAATTACCCTCTTGGCTTATACAATCAGGCAAGGGTAGCCCAACAAAGGCCATCTCACTCCAGAGAGGCTGGAACCCTGTAGCTTCTCAGTTTACAAGTCTGGTGCCCCAGCATATACAGCATGACGTTTGAAGCCTGGGGGATTTCTGGAGAGTCAACTTGACCATATCCCTAAATACTCACTTCCAGAACTTACTGGGAGGAAGAGGGAAGTGAGTCCTGGGTCATTCTGCAACAGCAAAGAATTCTGTGACTTCTGGAGTAGGGGGAAGAAAAAGAAAGGGGGTTCTATGCAGAGTCCAGGAAAGAGGGGCTCAGATTCCTGCTGGACAACACTTGATATCAGGATCATTAGAAAAGCTTTCCTTACTAGGACAGGAAATCTGCCTATCACAGCATCCTGAAAACACACTGAACTAAAAAGCATCCTTGGGCCTGGCCAGCTATTTTATTTCACTCTTTTTATTTTATTATTTTCAGGAAATGTTCCATTAGCCTGTGTTGACCTCCAACTTGCTATGTAGCCCAGGCTGGCCTTGAAGTTGTTATATAGCTCAGGCTGGCCTTAAACTCCTGACCCTCCCGTCTCCTCCTTCAGAGTGCTGGGATTGTAGATGGCCCCCCACCTGGCTGTACATTCCTGTTAAGTTTTGAAAACAACATTCTTAATTTTTCTTCACCCTTTCCCATCATGGTCTGAATGAAGACTTGTTAAATAACTCTTGTTAAGTTTTGGTAGAGGGAAAGGGGAGGAGAGACAGATAGAGAGACAGAGAGAAAAGCACAGAGAGATTGAGATGAAGAAAGAGAACAGGGGAGCCATTAGATTAGATAGCCCTTCAGACGAGAGATGTGTTACTGCGGTAACCAGAATTGCGGTAGAGTGTAGTTTCAGCCACCAGGCAAAGCAAGGTGTTTTGCTCTCCCCCTTTAAAGTTTCTGAGACAATGGGAAGCACTGGACTGTGAGGAAGCAGGCTTAGTCAATATTCGACCTATACTCCATGACAGAGGTAGGGAAGCAAGACCTGAGACTTAGGTTATGTAACAGAGGCCATTCTTTCCCTAGTTCTAGAGGCGGGACTTGGTGAATGCATCATTCATGCAACATAATGAGGACTGTAAGCCAAAGATAAACTTTTCTGCTTATAAGTTTATTAGCTCAGGTATTTTGTCATAGGCCACGGTGAACTGGCTATATTCTTATTGCGCTCACAACCTTCTGTGCTTAAGTCCTAGTTACCTGAAGGGTCTAGCTCCTCTATTAACTCTCAAATACTCCTTAGGATGCTTGGATTCTGGATCATTCACAGGCTGGTTATCCTGTTCTGATTAGACCTTGTTTTGCTAACATCCTCAAATGGTCCCAAGCAAAAACAGGCTGCTTGGTCCTCTAGATAATGCATCACCTCCCCAAACAGGCATCATGCCCCTATTAATACAGCTAGAGCAGCCTGCTCTGGAGTCAATCACTCTGCAGCTGGCATTGTGCTTGACATTTTGTGGAGTCAGCTCATCCATCAAGGACAAACATGTTGACACATCTCTAAGTGACATCCAACCTCTCTGCAGAAATGGACAGAGAGATTAGACCCCTAAAGGCTGTTCCGAGATGTACCCTGACAGTGGTAGGCTAGAAATCAGTTTTAATCGCTCTCCTATTATTTCAGAGTGACTCGGTTCCTAGATCACACTAGTCTCATTTGCAAGGCAAATGACATACACCCGACCCTCCATGTGTTCACGGCTGCCTCTTTTCCCTTGCTGATGTGGGCAGTCTTGTCAGGCTTTAAACGAAAAGCACTGATGTGGAAGAACACCAGCTACCTCAACGACTTCTTCACCTGTGGTCAGGGAGCCAGAGCTTTATGACTTAGATCTCAGACATCCCACAAAGCTCCCATTGAAGGCTTCATGTCCAGTGGATACATTATCATGAACTCAGACCCTTAGCCCCTAGCTCTCTCCATCACATCGCTGCCTCTGTCTCAGCCATCATCTCTGACTCTCTACAGATCTTTAGCGCTATCTCCATCTCCTTCTCTCTATTTAACTTCAGCACTCCATCATCTCTCTGTCTACATCTATCTCTCTCTAGGCCATCATCTTTCTTTAGCCCTCTCTCTTATCCATCTCTCCATCTTCTTTAGCTTCTCTGTTTCCATCTCTTGTTGCTTCCTGCCCACTATGAGGTGAGCATCTGTGCTGTGACTCTTCCCCCTCACCATCATATTCCATTTTACCACCATCCCAACATGGGTCCAAATGACCATGGAATGAAACCTTTGAGACTATGAATCAGAGTAAAGCCTTCCCCTGCCTGTATTAATTAACTCCAATATTGCCATAGCAACCAAAAGTTGATGGATATAAAGAGGAAGAGGGAGGAACCAGGGTTCCATAATCTTCAAGAGCATTCGGCCAGTAACCTAAAGAAAGACTTCTGTCTATGCCCCACCTCTAATCAAGCATTCCAACCTACATCGAGCCAGCTGTATCCATCTCAGAATAGCTATGAATGAAGCCCAATACATTCATAAATTACAATCAATATAGTATTATAATGTCAAATTTGAACAACACCAAAGGCTCCACCACCCCCATATGTCTTGAATACTAAATGTCCTCCCCTCCAGGCTTGTTTTGAACCTTGTTCCTCAGATAGCAGTGGTATTTGGAAGGGCTCTAGAACTTTTAAGAGGTGGATCGGAGCCAAAGATCACTGGGGACAGGTCTTTGGTTTCTGTCACACCCTCTGTGTTTCCTGGTCTAGCCATCATATGAGGACTTCTTATCACCATGAAGATGCTACCTCCCATACCATGATGACATGTACTTTCCAAAAACTGTGAACCAAAAATTAGCTTTTCTTCCCCTAAGTTGCTTCTGTCAAGCATTTTGTCACATTAGTGAGAAAAGCTGACTAATGCAACTTCCCCACAGTAGCTAGCAGGTGATAAGCCTTTTGCATACAGACCTTTAGGGGACAGTCAGGATCCAGGGTGCTGAGGAGGTATCTCAGGAGAGAGAATGTGTGTGTGTTTGTGTGTGTGTGTGAGAGAGAGAGAGGGAGATAGAGACAGACAGACAGACAGACAGACACAGAGAGACAGACAGACAGACAGACAGACAGACAGACAGAGATATCCAAGCAGTGTTTGATAATCTTGGACCATCAGATAAGGGCCAGATAGCAATGTACAAAGGAAGTCATTTCCACAAGCACATGTAAGACCTTAACTCTCTGGCTTCCACTACCTCCTTCAGCATGCATCCCATAGCACTTGAGTGAGCAGTTCTAAAAGTCTCTCTCAAAAGTCTCCAGCCCTCAGTGTCTATGTCTAAAGCCAATGTTCTAAACAACCCTTATGAATAAACTGGATGAGCACTCTGCAACAAATGGCCCTCAGGTGTCATTTCTCAGCTACTATCTACCTTTTTTCTGAGACAGGGCCTCTCCCTGGACTGGGAGCTCAGCAAGTAATATTAGGCTAGTTGGCCAGCAAGCTCCAGGGATTCTCCTGTCTCTGGATTCCCAGTGCTGGGATTACATGTGTCCAGCTTTGTTTTTTGCTTTTGTTTTTGTTGATGGTGTATTATATTGGTTCTGGAGATTAAATTCATGTCATGAGTTTGCAAGGCAAGTCTTTACTAACTAAAGTATCTCTCTCTCTCTCTCTCTCTCTCTCTCTCTCTCATCTCTCCAGTCTTGACAGTGGTGAATCATTTTGTCCACTGTTTTATTTGGAGGCAAACATGCAGCACATGTGCACACGCACACACACACACATGTATACATGCGCGCATTTAGCACATATTCATACACACACACAGCACATATGCACACACATACATAAGACATCGAAGCAAAGACCTATACACTGGCCTTTTACTGGGGAGTATCCTCAGGAGATATTTCTAAGGCAATGCAGAAAAGAAGCCCAGTCAGTGAGTTTTGATATCCGTTGAAGCAGAATGGGAACTCAGAAGTCATTGTCCTCTTCTACATTTCCTTGTCAAGCTACAGCATGTCAGCAAGGGCTGTGAGCCGTTTCCTGAGGCTCCTACTTCCATGGTCCCAGTGACATCTCTGGCCTGCATCACTGTGGCCACCTCTCAACTGTTCTGCACGTATCTGCCCTTGCTGCTTTTCTGTACCTTACTCTCCACTCACACTCAGAGGACATTCCAAAGAAGAAACAGCGTGTGCTCTGAGTCCCCATGCCATCTCACTGCACTGAAAATAGAGTCCAAAGCCCTCTGCATGATGCTCTCAATACCCTGGGGGCTATCCTGGCTTCCACACATGCATACCTACACACACACACACACACACACACAATCACCATCCCTTCAAACACATGAGCAACTGCCCAAATGCACACGTCCTCACACAGAGAGGAGAATCTGAAAGTGTGGACAGGAGAGCCAAGGGACACATGCATTTTCCAAGATTATACAATATGGAATAGTTCAGCTGGCTAACTCTGACCTTCATATACTGTTTTTGGTTCTCTCGGTCTGAGGAGGTCTCCGGAGACTCAACAGAATTCTATTAATGTGTAAAACACGACTCAGTTCATTCATGGACGATAGCGTTATTATCATCAATGAACTTGAAAAGACGAGGAAGGTCAGACAGGCCTGATGGTACAGGCCTACGATCCCAGCCTTACAGAAGGCAGAATGGCTGCAGGTTCAAGGCCTGCCTAGACTACATAAGGAGTCTTAGGCCAGCCTTGGCAACTTAGTGAAACCCTGTCTCAAAATGAAAAGTAAAGAGAGAGTTGGAGGTGTGGTTTGGAAATAGATTGATTGCTTAGAATCCCCAGTAAAGGGCTGAAAACAAAGCCCAGAGGGAGAGGATTTGCCCAGAACTCCCCAGTGAGCTTGCAGGCTGGATATGGCCTAGCAACAGAGTGCCTGTCTAAAGTCTCTCAATGAGAGGTTTGGGATAAGATTTGGAATAGAGTATGGCCTAGTACCTCTCCAGTGAGGGATAGGGTTGTGACTCAGAGGTAGAGTACTCACTTGGCATGTGTAAGACATTGAGCTCATACCCATTTTGGGGAAGAGAGAGGAAGAGGGGAAAGGAGAGAGAGGTCTTAAGTGAAGCATTAAGAAGATCTCCTTACCTATCTGTGGTGATGAGGCATCCAGACAAGGCCTTCCTTGGTGGTGTTCAAGCTCAGCAGGCTCCAAGCTTGCTTCCTTGGTCTCGCCCTGTTGTTGCCCCATCATCATTTTGAACTGGGTCCCTCACCTTACATGCCCTGCCCTGCCAGCAGGTGTATGTGGCCCACAGCCAGATCCAGGTGCACACGGAGAACAAATTCTTCTCATGGAGGCATCAGCAGGGTGATTAAGTTCCCTCTTGACATCAGCCTCCCCTTCAGAGTATATATTCAGGCAGATGCTCAACTCCCAGGCAGAGATATTGTGGAAATAATTAACTCTTCAAGTAGAGGGTTGAATCGGGCCATCTCCCCGGAAGCTTCCCATTGCTCACAGTAATGACAGCTTTGGAGATTGTAGCAAAATGCCTGCAGTGGTGGACTCATTATGCACGTGGATTTTAACCAGATGTCCATGTGAGAATTCCTCGGCTTAGAGAGCTGTTCTTCAAAGACGAAGGTATCTAGGCCCTACTGGAAACATATAGCATTGGCCAGGCTTGGGGGTGCACACACCTGTGATTCTAGAACTTAGGAGGCAGAAACAGGAGGATTGGGAGTTTCAGACTAGCCTGGGCTACACAGTGAGACCCTGTCTCAGCAAATCATAAACAGAGACAAAGCACCAGTCCATGCTAAAATTTAGATGGAAATTGAAAACATGCTAAGCTAGACACCAAAGATCGCATCTTACTTGTGCATTTATGATATCCACATATATGCAACACTGAGAATAGGTAGGTAAATCCACAGACACAGGAAACAAATTACTGATTGCCTGGAGCTCAGGGAAGGAGGGGATTAAATTGGCAGCTCAATGGAGACAGGGTCTCCTCTTGGGTGATAGAAATCATTTTTGTTTGGTTTTGATTTCTAATCATGTGTGTGCATGAATGTGTGCATGCATGCGAGTGTGTGTGTGTGTGTGTGTGTGTGTGTGTAGATTTATGCACACAGGTGTCCACAGAGGCCAAAGGAGGGCAGGCAGGGTTCCAGCTAATTGTAGTCACCTGGTGAGAGTGCTGGGCACCAAACTCAGATCTTCTGCAACAGTTGTGGTATATACTCAACCCATGAGCCTTCTCTGCAGCCTGGAAAATATTTGGAAACAAACTAAAGAGATGGAATGACAACATTATGAGCATATTAAGTGACAGCCGCTTGCGGTTTTAAATGCTTCTTTTATGTCATGTGAAGTTCACGTCAGTTAAGGTTTCTATTGAGGAGAGGAAAAGAACGGAGTGTGGTGGTGTACACCTGTGATCCCTGCACTCAGGAGTCTGAGGCAGGAGGATTGCCACTGTGAAGCCAGCCTGGGCTATGTGGTGAGACCTTGTTATAAAGGAATAAAAAAGAAAGACATACTGAATCAAAATCTATAAGAGTAAACAAGGGATAGAGATCTTTGTAAATGGTCACCAAAGACATTTAAAAAGAAATTCAAATGTGCGAGTGTTTGATGTGTCTGTGTATGCACGATTTAGCATATATGTGACCACACATGTGCGTGTGAGAGTGTATATGCACATGTATGTGCATGCACATGGAGGCCCAAGTTTGATGATGAGAATAATTTTCAGTTCCTTTTCTATCTTATTCATTGAAGCAAGGTCTCTCAGTCAATCCCAGGGCTGCAAGATATGGCTCGTTTTGATAGCCAGCTCATTCTGGTGATCGCCTATCTTTGAGGCAGGAATTACAGGTGGGCCAGGATACCCTTCATTTAAATGGGCTTCTAGTGACTCAAATTTAGATCTTAATGCTTGCATGGCAAGCACGTCAGCCACTGAGCCATCTCAGTCCCTCTCCTAATGACATTTAAAGGCATCGATGCCTAAGGATTACTTTGAAAATGAGGGCATCCATGGTTTCTACCCCCCAGGCCATCACTTACAAGCAACGCAGGGATTTTAAATAAAAAGGTAATTGCAATTATTAATATCAACAGTCAGCTTGACAGGATCTAAACTCATCTAGGAGAAACACCTCTGGGTGTGTCTATGGGGAAGATTTTAGATTAGATTAACTAAGATGGGGAAAGCCACTCTGGACTATGGGCAACAGCATCCTACATGTTGGGGTTCCGGACCAAATACAATGGAGAACATGAGCTGAGCACCAGCATCCATCTCTCTCTGCTTTCTGACTGTGGGTGCCATGTGACCAGGCTCCTGCCACCATGCCTTCCCCGCCATGATGGACTGTGTATCTTCAAATTGTGAGCCACAGTAAACCCTTTCTTCCTTCCTTAAGTTGCTTCTGCTCAACATTTTTGTCACTGCAATAAGAATAGTAACCAAATACATCAGCACAGAGCTGCAGGACAGCTTGTATTGGAGCAACATCTCCCTCGGTACCCCAGTGCCAACACACAGAAACAAATAGATAAATTTTTAAAATGTGATGACTTCCTGTCTCATTGCACTCTAAAAACCTTTCTCTTTCCCCAAGTTCAAGGATTCCACTGACATTCTCCAGCAGTGGATAAACAGATCCATGTTGTGCAGAGTCACAGAATTCTGAAGACCCTGAAGATAGCTTACAGCTGTAGAGTTCCACTCCCAGCCCATGCAGGTCAGAATCAGCCAGCTTAGCCTCGTGAACCCTGCACAACTCTAGCAAATCTTTGTACTCCCCGACTGCCAGAATGAGCAACTCCTGCCTCGGAAAGTTCCGTCTTCTTCCAAAAAGAAAAGAAATCTGAACTATGCTTTAACACTAAAGGCCACCTGCTGTGTTTTTTTTTAATGTGACTTAAAACTGAGTCGTTCCAAATCACATGAATCATCTCTAAATTTAGAAATCAGCTCCTAATACACACTGCCTGCTCTGAATCGTAAATAATGTTTCCCAGCATTCGTGGGGGAGCGTTGCTGCCAAGAGTGTCTTAGTTTGGCTCCTCACACTCCTCACGAGGTGATCAAGAAAATCCTTGCTGTCTGTACAAGTGTGAGGCTCTCTGTGAATAGGAGAACAAGGGAAGGGTTTGGTTCATTCTGTGCAAAAGAGTCAAGAATCCTTCTACACCACAAGGTAGAATGCTTCTCAGTGAGGGCTTGGGGTGGGTTGGTACCATGAGGATTATTCACGCCTGGAACAAATACAATCTCCTGATTCATTTTTCAAAATAAAAGTTCCTTGAGTTTGCTTAGGTCCAATTTTAGATAAAGAAGAAAACTGGGCCCCTGCTGGTAACCTAAGCTTAGCTACCTTTCCCAAACTCTGCTAGCCTAGCCAATCCCCTCCTCAAGCCAAGCTAGAAGTCTAGAGAAGAAAACTGCCGATAGCCAAATTGGCCTGCTGACCCGCAGATGTGGCGACGTCACGCACCTGTGCAAGATACAGGATGCAAAATATAGAAATGAACCCATTCATGGTTTTTATTGAGAAAAATACAACATGAGCTGGAGAGAAGGAGAAGGCATGATGACTGGAAGCCTGGACCCTTCTGATGACTCTGACAATGAAGAAGGGGAGGAGGGGGCCTCTGTGCTATGCCAGTGCCAACCCTTAGGAGCTGACACTGTGGGCTAAAATAAAATGACTCCATTCACAACTGAGTCTCCAAAGTTACAGAAATTCTTATTATGAAATGGGGATCAAAGCTCCTCATGGTGGCCCAACTTCTGTTCCGGTTCGAGTGTGAAATGTCCCCCATGGATTCCTGTGTTTGGATAATTGGTTGTGATGCTGATGCTTAGGGAGGTTGTAGAATCTTCGAGAGGTAGGGTCCAGAAGGCTAATAAGAGGGGGCCTTCAAGGCTTCAGTGCCACCACACTCCTGCCTGAGCCTTTTATTTCCTATTTGGCAGCGCATAAGAAGCTGTGCTGTAAGCGTTGACCACGCTGACCATGCCGCCCAAAGCGGCTTGACTTCTCTGCTGGAAGGAACTGCATTCCCTGACCTATTAGTCAAAATAAACTCTCCTTGAAGTTGCTTTTGCCAGGTATTCGGTTGGAGCAATGAGAAACCAGTATGCCTTCCTCCCACTCCCTGCCATTCCCCTCCATCTTAGCTCATTCTTCCCTACACAGCGAACCCACGGTGGCTGGCAAAGGCTTTAGAGAAAGGACACACTTAGAACACACTTTATACATGCTTCATGAAGCTTGTATGAAGCCTGACCACCAATGGTATATGGCCAATTTCTTCCTCCTCCACTATTGTTCACCTAGACATGTTATACACACATGTACTTATTTGTATGTTTGAGCATGGACACACGGAGTCGGGGACTGGTTCATAGAAGAGACTTCTTCCTGGTAACTTCACCTGGTTAGTTTCATACTTCAAATAAAAATGAGCTAGCAGACTCTGAAGTGAATGAAATCTTCACATTCAAGGACCTGTTCTGGAGTTCCATGAATATAGTGAATGCCACTGCAGGATGAAGGAACTGAGGTGTGGTACAGGTACCTGGCCAGTAACTGAGGCCCTTCTGAGCCTACAACCTTCTATATTAAATCTATGTATCTTTGCAGGCTATCTAAAAACTCATTTCTTCAAGAACCAAAGTCACCCCCATTCTATCCAGAACAGAAATTCCACAGAAGTACTGAGTAAGAAAAACAAAAACAAACAAACAAACAAAACCATTGGTAGATGTGGGTTGAGGAGATGGCTCAGGGTATAAAGTGCTTGTCAAACAAGTATGATGACGTGAGTTCAAATCCCCAGAACCCATGTAAAGCCAGATGCAGTTGCACATGGTTATAATCCCAGTGATGCTGAGGCTTGATGGGTGACAGAGAGAGAAAATGTCTGGAAGTTTGTGGTGAACGAGAGGTTATGCCACAAACAAGGATGAGGAGGAGGACTGATAGCTGAGGTTGTCCTCTGACATCCCCATGAGTGCTAAGGTGTGTACACAATACAGTCACACAGATAATGTGTGGTTTTCATGTAAAATACCCCCATGGGCTCACATGTTTGAACATTTGTTCCCTAATAGCTGGTCGTATTTGGAAAGGTTATGGAGCATTTAGTGTGGAGCTTGGCTTAAGGAAGTATGTCACTGAGAGAGTGGGCCTTGAGTCTTTATAGCTTGGCCCCACTTCTTGTTCATTTCTACATCCTGTGTGTGGATGCAGTGTGGCCAGGCCCGTTCCTGCTCCACCCACCATGCTTCCCTTGCCTGTCATTGTGTCTGTGCCGTAGTAGGCTCTTTCTCTCTGGGACTATAAATCTAAACAAGCCTTTTCTCTCCTAGTTGGGGTGTTTCATCACAACAAGAGAAAAGAAGCAAATACAGATGGGTAAGTGCATACACACACACACACACACACGCATGAACACATACACACAGGAGATTAAAGTAATCAGAGAAACCTATGGAAATATACTGTTATAGTTTCACCTCTGTTTCTGTGATAAAGCACACTCTTAACACATCAAACATACACAAAGATGAAAAAGGAATTAATAAATGAGTAAATGAAAACATTGTACACATAATATATGAGAAAATAAAATCACATATGATACAAGAGTGATAATACAGGGTACCATTGCTGCTCGGGTCTCTTACAGTCCTTGTTACTGGATTTCCTGGTTTTTTTCCTCAATCTACTTCTTTGGAACAATCTCAATCTTCAACCAGTGGCTGTCCCAGTTCCTTCAAAGTGTTCACCATCACACAATCCATATTTATGTTCTGTTCATGAGACCAGTTTTTCTCTCTGGTACTGTTGCTAGAACTAGCTCTGTCTGGCACGAAGTTTGCACGATGACTCATGCTCGCTTTCGTGGCTGAGTGATGTGTGGTCCCCTTCTACAGTGACTGCCATGGTAATGTGGATGATGAGTCACCCAGAAACAAGGCCAAGGGATGACAGAGCATCATAAGGAGGAGATTAAAACAGCCAGAGAAGCCAGTAGATGTCTGTGGCTCTAGTCTCATCTCTGCTGATGTGATAAACCACTTAGACCAGAAGCAGTGTAAGGCAGAAAGTGTCATTGCAACCTACAAGCTAGAGACCAGCACTGAGGGACGTCAGGACAGGAACTGAAGGGAAGAAACATGGGGAAATGCTGCTTGCTGGCTCAGCTTCTGGCTCAGGCTTAGCTAGCTCTCTTCTTAAAACATATTTTTATTATTTTTTATTAGGGGTGCACATGTCTCTGTGTGGGTATGCACAATGGAGCACAGTGCCCCTAGAGGCCAGAAAAGAAAAATCTGGGCAATCCCTCGATTGGGACTCCCTTTTCAGATGACTCTAAGCTGTGTCAGGTTGATAGTTAAGCTAACTAAGAGGTATATAATGTAGGTTTGTTACAAAAAATCAGAAAGGATCCTTCAAGGCACGAGGCAGAAGCAGGAGCTCTGTAGCTTGAATGTGAAATGGGCCTTCCCCTGCCCTGTCGGCTCATGTATTAGGATACTTAGCCCCTAGGAGGTGTTGTCATTTTGGGAAAATGTGAAACTTTTACGAAATGGTGGCTTTCTGGAGAACACGGGGTCATTAGGGCTAGCCTTAAGGTATTGTAGTACCGCCCTACTTCCTATTGCTCTCAGGTTCCTGACTGCTGATACATTATAGCCAGTCACCTTGTGTTCTGTGCCTTCCATAAACTGTATTCCTTGGAACTCTGAGCCATAGAAGTTGTTTCTTGCCGGGTATTTTCTCACAGCAAGAAAAAAGTAACTAATACAGACAGCGTCATAATAGGGGCTCCAAGTCAAAAGACACTCTCACGAGTCTGACCCACTCATGAGGAAACAACTTTAGCCTAATACACAGTGAGCCTCTGTTCCTTTCCACTTTCTTTATAGTCTTTATTTTTAGTTTGTTGCTTTAAATAATTGTTGTTGTACTCTTGACTCTTTAGGTTATTTATTTTATTTTATATGTATGAGTGTTTTGCTTGCATATATATATATGTGTGTGTGTGTGTGTGTGTGTGTGTGCGTGTGTGTGTGTGTGTGTACTTCCTGCCTACGTACCTGCAGAGTTCAGACAAGGAAATGCCCCAGAACTGTAGTTACTGTTGGCTATGAGCCACTGTGTAGGTGCTGAGAACCAAACCCAGGTCTTCTGCAAAAGTAGCAAGGGCTCTTAACAACTGAGACATCCCTCCAGCCCCTGTTGGTTTTCAGACAGAGTTTTACTCTGGCCTGGATTGACCTTGAGCACATTGTGCAGTTCCAGTTGGCATGTAATTCAGGGCAATTCTTCTGCCTCAGCCTCCTTACTGCTTTGACTACCATCATGCCCAGATTCTTTCCCATTCTCTAATACACACGTACAGATGCACCCGTGTAGATGTGCATGCATGTTTGCATACAATGTTATCACAATATTGGAGAGAGTCCAATGTTTCTTAGGATTCTGTGCTGTTTGACTATACTTTCCCTCAAACAGCCATGGAGTCCCTTCGTTCTTTTCTCAACAACTCTCCAGAGCTTTCCAAAGCCAGGCACCCATTCCTAAGGGTGCCCAGCACCATTGCCAGGCAGCCAATGGGTGTTGTTTAGCATCATTTACATAACTTGTCTTCATTTGTCATGGAGGTTATCAGCACAACCTTTACTGAAAAAATCTCCCTGGTACTTGTCCCTTGACCACTAACCTTAGCCATGTCAGTAGGGTTCTTCGAAGCTCTGAACCTGCATTAACGTGCCAGGCAGGTTGCCAAGGATACCATGCCAGCTATGACTGGACCTGGGCACCCATGGCCAGAACTGAATTGTCCCAACAGCAAGACAAAAGGAAAATAAAGTGAATTAACCTTTTATGTGGAGGTTGTACAAAGTTGATCCTGATTCCACCAGATAGAAAGTAAAACCTTCTATAAAGAAGATGGCTACAAGGGTTCAGCTGATAAAGTGCTTACCTAGTATATAAGAATATAGACTATATACTAGAAATATATGTTATATAATATATATACATAAAATATGGGAAGCCCTAGGTTCCATCCCTAGCACCACTTAAATCAGGCATGGTGGTACAAGTCTGTAATCCCAGCACTCAGGAAGTAGAGGCAGGAGGATTAGGAATTGGCTACATATCCAGTTTGATGCCAACCCAGGCTTCATGAGACCCTGTCTTAAAACAAACAAACAAAAAATTAAGATTATCCTGGATTACTCTGAAAGGCCCTGTACAATCACAAATGTGAATTTTGACGTCCAGCTTGAAATTCAATGTCAGTGTTAAAAACAAAAACAACAAACAACAAACAAAGAAACAAAAACTGCATTTAGTACCAGCACTCAGGAAGTTGAGGTAGAAGGATCGTCCTGAGTTCAAGGTCAACCTGGAGCCTAGTAAATTCTAGACCAGCCTGGGCTAGATTGAGACTTGCCTAAAACAAATGAACAACCCACTACTAACAAACACCAGCCAAACCGACCAATAAACCAAGCTTACATGATGCTGGATACTGGTCTTAGAAATACTGCTTTCCATGGGTCTGATAGTTAAATATGATGATGCCCAGGAGGCTGAAACAGAAACTTGGCAAAGATGAAGCCACATGAACTACATAGGCAGGAGGGAAGGAGGGAGAGAGGGAGAGAAAAGAAAGCAGGCAAAGAGAAGAAAGAAGGGAAGGAGGGAGGGAGGGAAGGAGGGAGGGAGAGAGAAAGGAAGTAGATAAGAGAAAGGAAGGGGAGAAGAATGGAGGGTGAGAGGAAGGGATGTGAGGAAGGAAGGGGGAGGAAAGAGAAATGGAAAGGAAGGGAAGGAAATGAAAAGGAATGGGGAAAGAAAGGAAGGAAAAAGATTGAGGGAAAAGAAGAAGGAAGAAGGAAAGAAAACAGAAGGAGGTGACCAATCACCTTTGCCCCTAAGTGTGGGTGGAGCCAGAACTCAGATCCAGCCCTGTGACTCCAGAGCCGAGATCTTCCTGCAACAGTATAGTCAGAGCATCTACCCGGTCTTAGCTTTGGCTGTGAACTGGACGCAAACCTAGAGTCACCTGGGAAGAGAAACACTCAACTGACTAATTGTCTCCATTAGACTGACCTGCGATCACGTCTGTGGAGGCATTTCTTAATTGCCAATTGATTGAGGAAGGCCCAACCCACTGTGGGCGGTGCCAAGCCTAGGTGGGTGGTCCTGGGGTATGTGACAAAGCTGGCTTAGCATGAACTAGAGGACCAGCCAGTAAGCAGCGCTCCTCCATGGTTTCTGCTTCAGGTTCCCGCCTTGAGTCCCTTCCTGGGCTTCGCTACATGATGGGCTGCGACCTGCAAGCTAAAACGAACCCTTTCTTGCCAAAACTGGTTTTGGACACTGTGTTGATCCCAGCAACAGAAAGCAGAGTAGGGTATACCCCCAAACCCTTGCCTGGATACAGACACATAGAAATCTCTTGTATTTGTCTATCCGCATCGAGTCTGGAAAACTCGTGAGTGAGAATATTTTTTCTCTAAACGAAACCAATACATTTGCAGTATTCAGTATCAGCTCTGGGAGTTGGTAGAAAAGTTCTTCACCATTCAACCATCCACAGGGATGCAGTCATCAGAGATCCCTCCCATGACTTTGGCCACCTGAGTCTCTATTAACAAAAGTAACTGGAGCATGGCCAGGTGCAAGTGCCACCGCTCACCTGATCCAGCTAGGTACAGAGGGTATGGCTCAGCCACATATGAGAGATACTTTCCCTAGAGCCCTGTGCTCTAGGGTTTCTATTGCTGTGAAGAAATACCATGACCACGACAACTCTTATAAAGGAAAACATTTAATTGGGGCTTGCTTACAGTTCAGAGGTTTAGTCCATTATCATCATGGTGGGGCATGGTGGTGCGCAGACAGACATGATGCTGCGCAGACAGACATGGTGCTGGAGAAGGAGCTGAGAGTCATACATCTTGATCTGCAGGCAACAGTGAATGAACTGAGACACTGGGCATAAATTGAGTATAGGGGACTGTAGTGAAAGGGGAGCGGGCCTGGCCTGTTTTTTGTCCGGCCAGCTCCC
>LOEQ01003595.1:94403-104767 GCA_001685075.1 Bramus lutescens | reverse complement strand
GATAGATAGATAGATAGATAGATAGATAGATAGATAGATAGATAGATACAAAGAAAGACAGATGATAGCTAGCTACGTACATACATACATACATACATACACACCACACAGGTAAAATATAAATACATATATAAAAAACACCTATCAAAGGAATTGACCTAAAGACAGTTAACTCTGGTTAGTTCAGAATGAATGAGATCTCAGATTCCACAGCATCTGACTCTTTCCTTTGTCAAAACAGAAGATCCTATTTTTCTTGGCTGAATTTGAACTAAAACCTCTTTGAAGAGAGAATGGTGACACCTGAGATGGTGGGTTTAGAGACATAAGTGCCCACCTTCATGTGACTTTCCAGACCTTGCCCTATCCTAGATGGCCACCCCTTTGGATTTACTCTGCTGCGATGGCACTGTTTCCGAGCACACAAACTGAGTGGCTGAGCTGGCAGTGGCCCATATAACCCAGGCAGCCTCTTTCTTAGCTTGCAAGCATTCTCATTAGAAACATAAGCTCACGAATGTCACTCTGGACGGCAAGACTGGCTGCTGGCTGGAGTACTCATTGTTAAGCCGCCAGTTGCTATCACTAGGAAAAAGAAGCAGACACAGGTTTAGATGCAGGCTCCCGCAATGATGGGTCCTTGGGGGTACTTTCCTTAAACCCTTTGTAACTCAGCTTCCTTATCTCTGCAATGGGTATAACAACCCCAATATTGCAGGCTGTGTCACTAGCAAACTGTTATAAGTACATATGGTCATATCTCCAGTGTCTGATGCCAAAGCAGTCAACAAACACCAGATTATATCTACTGGTTATGATTTGTAAATCATTGGACATGAAAACTTGTTCTAAGTGGAGTATGACTGTGTATGCCTGTACACTTGGTGGCAGGAGGATCACTGCATGTTTGACGCCTCTTGAGATACTTAGTGAATTCAAGGCCAACCTGGGCTACAGTGTGAACTCAAGGAAGGAAGAAAGGAAGGAAGGAAGAAGATGGGAAGGGAAAGGGAAGGGATGGGATGGAGGGAGGAAAGGAAAAGGATTGGAGAAAGCATAGAAGGAGAAAAGTAATGAAAGGAAAAAGAAAACATAAAACTCACTTGACATTAAAAAGAATATGTTACATATTATGAAATGTTCCAGGGAGAAAGTGAACATTCCAGCAAATGAATGATTCTTTTGACCTCTTATTTGAAACCAGCAGCCAGCTGCCACCTACACAGTTGGAATTCAAGGTGGTCTCTGTGACAGGTTTGCTGACTAGAAGCTTTATTGGTTATTGAGGTCGTGGGGTAAGCAAGTCTGTGCCAGTATCTCTGATGGAAATTCCCATGAAGAGCTCAGGACCTGTGGACCCGCAGATCGGCAAGGCTTAGCTCAGATGCCTAGACAGTGGATTCCTTATTCTCTCTGTAGTTTAGCATATGTTCGCAGTCAAAACAAGCCCCGCTGGAAAGCCATTCTCCCTGTCTAACTGCTGAGGATTCATGTTGCTTCTCCTTTGCTTCACGCACATGCTTGCACGCATGCACACACAGGAACACGTGTACATGCACACACCCATGAACACACACATGCTGCTGCTCCTGCTACTGTACATACACAAGAAATATAAAATAAGACTATATAAATGGAAAAAGGAAGGAAGGAAGGAAGGGAGGGANGAGAGAGAGAGAGAGAGAGAGAGAGAGAGAAAGAAAGAAATCCTCATTTGACAAAGCAACACAAAACTAAATTCAAAACCAGGGGCAAACAGTAAGCAAAACTCCAAGCATATGTGTGCTCTGATGCACACTCCACCACTGCACTCTGGGAAAGGAAAACACCCAGGTTTGCTGGTGAGCATGTCTGAACCAAAGGCACAGACAAGAGGCCCCGCTCACACTTGTAGTTCCCTGGTGTGAAAGGGATTTTGCTTTTGGTTTTCTTCTTATTTTTTTAAGATTTGTTTACTCATTTTGTTTTATGTGTATGTATTTTAGTATCTATGTGTGTGCCATGTGGGCGCAGGTGCCCTAAGAAGCCAGAAGAGGGCATAAGACTCCCTACAACTGGAGTTACAGGTGATTGTGACCCACTTAACATGAGTGCTGGTAACCCAACCTGGGTCCTCTGGAAGACCAGTAAGTGTTTTTAACTGCTGAGCCATTTCTCCAGCACCATTTAATTGTGATCATTGTCACCTTGACTAGATATAGAATCACCTAGGAGACATGCTTATGGGTGTGCCAATGAGGATGTTTCCAGAGAAGAATAACTGAGGAAGAAATATTCAACCCAAGTGTGGGCAGCAGCATCCCAAGGACTGGGATCCTGGACTGCATATAAAGAAGAAAGCATGCTGAGCACCAGCATCCATCTCTCTTTGCTTCCTGACTGTGGTTGCAATGTGACCAGCCGCCTTACATGCCTACTGCTCCTTTCACCTCTTCAAGTCTCCTGAATGTATCTCTGAGGCAGGTTAAGTGTAGGGAACAGCTTAGCAACCTGCATCTCTGCTTGGCTTGGGCTATGCACACACCACTCCTCTCACAATTCCCTTGGCAATGGTGATGCTTGGCTTTAATTGTCAACTTGACCCAACTTAGAAACACCCAGGAAGAAAGTCTCAGTGAGGCATTTCTAAACTGGGTAGGCCAGTGGACATGTCTGTGGGTGACTGGTTTAATTAAGTTGATTAATATTAGAAACCACAGCCCACTCTAGGCAGCACCATTTCTCAGTCAGAGGGTTCTGTTCTGGACTATATATGAGAAATTAAGCTGAGCATAAGCAACCAAGCAAGCATGCATTAATTTCTCTTTGTCCCCAATTGCAGACATGCTATAGCTAGATGTTCAAGTTTCTGTCTTGACTTCCCTGCCATGATGGACTGTGTCCCCTTCAACTGTGAACAGAAAAAAAATCCTTCCTTAAAGCTGCTTTATCCAGGTATTTTTGTCTTGGCAATGAGCAAGGCCACTAATACAAAAGAGGAGGAACTATGCGGTTATGTAATTTGAGGGATGCACCTTCCCAAATCCCTAGACTCCAGTGCAGAATTGTGGGACTTGGTGCAGAGTACATCTGAGGACAAATGACACCACTGCTATTTCCTAGGTCAGCTAACCTCACTTTAAGCCTTTTTATTTCCCCCCCTGAGAAAATGAACACCACAGTGTTCCCTGCACAGGGTAGTTATAAGCCTCAAGGAAATCCATCAGTATGGACTACTTGTTTGAGTGCACACACAGAAAGCACTCCAAAGACCATCATCAATGATGGACCTTATCTACTGTCTTGAAATAAGCAAGTGTGAGAATCTGAGTTACACAATCATCCCTGGTGTCTTAGCTCTTAAATGGATTCTGGTTTTGCTGACATTGCAAGGTCCCCTGAACATCACCCATATGCCTGTCATCTGTTCACACTGTCCCAAGAGCATCTTAAGCAGAGGGCAGGTGAAGCCTCCCTGGTGGGTTTAAGGGAACCTTCACCACACAAGTGGCAAAACTTAATCTTCATAATAGCAACAGGATGTCTCTCAATGACATGTGGGAAGCTAGATTTCCAAGCAAAGAGAATCCCCCTCTTCTGTTGCCTTGGGCTTTCTCCTGAGCATTAAAGAATGTTTTTGAGTTCTAGCCATCATCTCCCATGTGAATATTATCTGTGAATATCACCTTGTAATCTTCCTGGCAGGAATGAGGACATGCTAAATAAGTGGTTCTCAATCTGTGGGCCACGATCCCCTGGGGGTCACATATGGGATATCCTGCATATCACATAGTTACATTGCAATTCCTAGCAGTAACATAATTAAAGTTATGAAGTAAGAACTTAATTATTTTATGGTTCAGGGTCACCGCAACATGAAGAACTGTTTTAAATGGATGTAGCACTAGGAAGGTTGAGAAGCACCATCCTAAAGAGAGACCATTGCAACTCCCCCTTTGGTTATGGAAACCCTGAAATAAGGGAACTCTAGGAATTGGAATTTTCCCAAGTATCTCAGGCTGGACGAAGGGACCAGATGAAGACTGGAGTCAACCAGAGGAAGAACATGCCTTTCTAGAGGAGATTTCACGCAATTCTCAGTTGTCAGACCACCTTGCAGGAGAGAGCAGAGAGCAGCGCAGACAAGGACAAGCCAGTGGTGGGCAGGACCACACCTCGGCCAGTACTGCTCAGGCATGCATGCCTCTTGCTTTCGACTAAACCTAAGCCTCATGTTAGAACCCACAAATTTGGACTTAGGGGGAAGGGAGTCAGTGGACCTAGTTTTTCCTCTTCCCACTGTAGCTGGATTGACTATAATTTGTTTTTTTTCCTCCTCCTCCACATTTCTTAACTTGTCTCTTCAATTATCCTATTGAAGGTGGGGAACTAAGGCTAGCTTCCTAGGGTTTCCAGAGCCCAGACTCTGACTCTATTAACTCCAATATTAACTCCAATCCTGCTTAGGGAGTTTTCGCAGGATTTCTGGAAGGTGTGTGCCTAAGCTACTTTGCAATCTCCCTTTCTTCCTAGCATGAGTCTCAGTAAGGGGGCTGTCTATGCCAGTGTTCTATTGCTATGATGAGACACCATGACCATGACCACTCTTAAAAGAAAAGCATTTAACTGGTGCTTGCTTATACTTTCAGAGGTTTAGTTCATTACTAGCATGGCAGGAAGCATGGCAGCATGCAGGCAGACATGATGCAGGAGAAGTAGCTAAGGGCTCCCATCTGGATCCACAGGCAGCAGCAGGAAGAGAGAGATACTGTACCTGGCTCGAGCTTTTGAAATCCCAAAGCCTACCCTCAGTGATACATTTCCTCCAACAAAGCCACACCTACTCCAACAAGGCCACACCTCCTAATCCCTCTCAAGTAGCTCCATTCCCTAATAAGCAAGCATTCGAATCTACAAGCCTATGGGGGCCATTCCGATTCAAAGCACCACAGGGACCGTGGCTCAGTATTTGTTTTGCTCCTCTCTCAGATCTGCCATTGTTGTTCTGTGAGGAGGATAGAGATAGCCAACCTCCTTTCTATCGATGTTTGCTAGGTAGGATTTGGCGTCTAACCTCCTTCAGGCCCTTTTCCTATTCTACTCCTAGACAAGACACAGGGTATCCACACAGTATTTCCTGCTGATGGTGAGCAAGCCCAGGACCCCCTGGAGCCAGCCCCCCACCAGCTTCTCCTCCCCATGTTGCTAAAAACCAATCCTGCAAGTGCATCTGTGCATTTTCTCCCTGCAACCAGCGAGCCATCAATTTTCTACTTTGAAAGATAATGCCAAGAGAGAAATGATTCAGTTAAGAGCTGGAGGACACAATTTGTAAGTCTTTCCTTTCGTAGTTCTAGTTCCTTCCACTTCAGACACCTTTACCCATGAATTGCTCCCTGACACCCTCAGGATACACACAAGTTCTAGGAGCAGGAAGTAGATAGGCACTCTGATGGACGTCTCCTTATTTTTCTGTCATTCATTTAATAACCTATCTTATTCCCAATCATAATAGCAGGCAATTTTTAGATTGCTTCTTGCAGGGAAGGAAGTATGTTGGAAATAGCCCTGCTTTGCATAGTTCTCTTCTTTGGTACTGCATGGCAGGAAGGATGCTCACTGATGTACCTGGGCATCTAGGTGAAAGGTATTCTTGAATGGACTAAGAGGTGAGGAAATTCGTTCAGCTGTGGTTCATTGGTTTGATGCCAGTGTGGTAGTTTTCTATGGATGCTGACCCTGCAGATTCTAGCCAAGGACTGAAGAGGTGGTTTACAGATAAAGCACCTGCGGTTCTTCCAGAGGACCTGAGTTCAGTTCCCATCACCTGCATCAGGCATCTCACAACCACCTGTAACCCCAGATCTCCTCTGGCCTCTGCAGGAACAGACACACATATGTTACACACACACAGAGAGAGAGAGAGAGAGAGAGAGAAAGAGAGAGAGATCTTAAAAACTCCATCCAATTTACCAACCTTAAAGATTTTTCATGTTTTCCCTACTGGTATTTTTATATACTGTAATGTGTCCTTAGGAGTTCCAAAAATCATAGCGAAGAGTCAGAATTTTCACCTCAGTCTATGTACCAAGCCACAATGTATCCATCCAAAGTCCTGGGTACTGTTAGCCAAGTAGCACTCCAATGATGAACACACCATTAGGTAGATGGATTTTAGGGTTGGGAAGATGGTTTTAATGATGAATGGCCTTCCCAGCAAGCATGAGGACCTGAGTTCAATACCCAGCATCTATGTTTTAAAAAGTCTAGTAGCATTCACTTATAATCCCATTGTGGGGTGGTGGAGACTGGAGGATCCCCGGTTCTCACCAGACAGACAGCTTACCTGAATAGACGAGGCCTAGGCCAGCAAGAGACCTTACCTCAGAGTTTAAGAACCAGATGAATAAGGCCTGCAGACTGACACCTGGGGTTGTCTTCTGGCTCCACACGCATGCAAGCACACAGATATGCCTTTTTTTTTCTATCCCTGGAAAATTCGAGTCACAGCTGTGAAACTCTGCCCAACCTCAGGTCTCACATTCCTGATCTGGAGAGGAATACACGCCCCCCTCATAGGGCTGTCAGTAAGCTAAGTCATTTGGCACCGACAGAGCTCCCCTGTGTTTAGAAATCACCTGTACTTTCTGTATGCATTAGCTTGCTAACTACATAAAACTGATTTCATTGGAAAGCATGTGAAATGCCATCCCTGCCGTTGGCAGCTTAGAGCAGAGTTATAACCTGTTCTGAGGGAAGTCGAAAGAGAGGGGCCATTCAGAGAGCTTGGCAAGAAGCCCTCTGCTGAAGCTCCAGACAAACCAACTGGCTCTCACCTGGAATTGTGACTTCCATTGAAAGCTGCTGATTCAGGGGGCCTGGCAGAAATAGGTGCACTCTGAGCTACAGAAGGGTGGGGGAGGGAGCATTTATGAGAGTTTGCTTCTAGCAGGACCGGGTTTTTGTACAAGGAGAAACACAAGTGCCTTCTTGTCCCTCTAAAGAGCTCAAGCTCGAATCTACCAGGACACCAGGAATCTTAATGCAGAGAGAGAGAAAAGAGNAGACGAAATGATCAACACTGCATTGCATTTGCAGAGGGGGGGCAGGGGGAGACGCAATGACCAACATTGAAATGCATTATTTGGAATGTTAAGAGATTCATAGACATTTATATTGTCCTTTCTTTTCAAAATTTACTGTGTGTGTGCACGCGCATATGTCTGCACTTGTGTGCAAGCTTCCACAGAGGCTAGAAGTGGTGATTGTAAGCTGCCCAGCATTGGAGCTGGGAACTGAACTCAGGCTCTGGAGTGATAGCATGTGGTCTTAACCACTGAGCAATCTCTCCAACCCCTAAGATTCATATTTTCTTTCAGCAACAGGATGACGGCATACATGCCTGTTTTGCTAGTGTTTGGGAGGTAGAGGAAGGGTAATGAGGTATTAAAGCCCAGCTTTGGCTACATACCAAGTTCAAGGCCATTGTTTCATAGCTGTCTCTCTTACACAAGACGAATATGCTTGACTGTGTGTCAGGTGCACGTGTATGTAGACACACTGAAGATGGTGTGGAAGTCAGAGGTCAACCTTGGTGTCATTCTTCAAGCATTATCTATATTGGATTTTTTAAGGAGGCTATTTCGCTGGCCTGGAGTTCGACATGTATGCTTAGAGGGCCCCAGGAACCTGCCTGCTTCTGTCTCCAGGTTTATGTGTGGATTCTAGGGACTGAAACTAGAACCTCCCACAGCCTGCGTGGAAACTACCTTTACTCTCTCAACCAGCCCTGTACATTTAATCTCTGCTACTATATTCCAAATGTCTAATCACTAAAAATTTTAAATATTTGTGGCAATAATTCAATCAGCCCACATTGTATCAAAAAATTCACAACACTACTTTCTACCACATAAATATATACAATTAGAATCTGTCAATCTAAATGAGGAGAAAAAGTAATTTGGCTCTGACCTCTTGGATGAGATATAGGGAGGAGCAACAGGAAAACAGCCAGCTAATTTCCAATGTGTGCTCATAAAAACACGAGATACTTGCTGTTTTCCATTTTCTGTCTACCAGCGAACCAGACATTAATTTCCTCCCATACACACAGCTGATCGACAACTCAAAGCAAGGCTCTGGGGCCCATTAAAGGTCCCCGCTCCCACTGAAAACACTGAACCAGCTTTAGTTTTCACTGTCTCGAGGAGGCTTGGAGGAATATGAACCAAAAGAGATTTCCTGACCCGCAGGCAAAGGTTATGCCAGTGGATTCCTGATGGTTCTAGAGGAGCAGAACTTGGCTGGAATGATGGCTCGGTCATGAAGAGCACATTCTGCTCTTGTGGACAACCTGAGCTCAGTTGCCAGCAACCGTGTCAGGCAACTCACAACCTGCAACTCCAACTTCAGGGCATCTGATGCCCTCTTCTGGCCTCTGTGGGCACTGCACTCATGTGCACAAACATTCAGATACATGCATGTACCCATGAATAAAAGCAAATCTTTAAAGGACAGAACTGTCCTTTCTTTTGGCCCCCCTCTGAATTTAGTGCAGATAATGTTGCTAAGGGACAAACACTGTGATTGTCCCAATGAGATGGCTCAGAGTATAAAGGTCCTTGCTGCCCAGCCTGATGACCTGAGTTGCATTTCTTGGACTTACACAACAGAAAATAAGCTACTCCTTAATTTGTTTTCTGACAATACATGCAACCAGGCAAATACACATGCATGCAGGCATACATACACACACACAAACACACACATGGGAGGGGATGATAACTAAACAAATGTAATTTTGTAAAAGGACAGAATACTTGACATCAACAACTTAGACGAGCAATGATCTAATTTGCTTAATTTCAAAGATGTGAGGTGAGTTCATCATGGAGGGGGCTCAAGGCTGATCAGAGCAGCTCACATCAAGGCAGTCAGGAAATGGGAGGGAAAATGCTTTGCTTGTGAGTTATCTCCCTTATAAGCAAGTTTTTAGATTTATTTATTATCTGGTGTGTGTATGCACATTTGCTCACTTGCATGTGCACCCTAGCATGTGTGTGGAGGTAAGAAGACAACCCATGGAAAGTGGTCCTGGTGACTGAGCTCAGGTAGCCATGCTTGGTGACAGGAGGCTTTACCTACTGAGCCATCCGCCTCACCCATGGCTTTCTCTTCTTGCTTCTTTTACTCATTCTAGGCTCCCAGCACATGGCATGGGATGGTTCACACTCAGGTTAAGTCTTCTCCTTAGTCAATCCTTGCTGGAAAGGTGTCCCGCAGTCCGATCAAGCTGACCATCAAAATGAACCATTCCAAACACATGCCAAGCATTGATTGCCTCCTTCTTTAGGTCCTGTTTAAGGCTATAATGGGGGGGGGACCCCAATGGCTAGAAATGTGGCTTAGTTGTAAGAATGCTTAGCTAGCATGTGTGAAGAACTGTGTTTGAAACCTGACACTGCATAACCCCGGGCTTGGTGGTACATGCTTATCATCTTAGCACTGGGGAGGTAGAGACAGGAAAATTGAAAGTTCAAGGCTATCCTTGGATATTAAGTGAATTAAAAGCCACTTTGCACTACACAAGACCTTGCCTGAAAACAAAAAGAAATTAAATGTTTTCAACCTATTGATGGGAGTCTAACACAGATAGATGTGCATGTGTGACTATTACTTACTTTTCTCACTGCTGTGATGAAAATACCTGACAGTAAGAAACATATGAAAACAGTATTTATTTGACTCACAGTCCATCATGATGGGGAAGGCATATTGGGAGGAGCATGCAGCAGCTTGTCATGTTACATCCATGGCAAGGAAAGAGCAAGAAACAAATGCTGCAGCTTGACTTACATTCTTCTTCTATTCAGCAGAGAACCCCACCCCATGGACTAGTGGCGCTCCCATGGAGGGAAGACCGACCCTCAACGTATCACTGTTCCATGGGAAACACTACCACAGACACACCCAAATGTGTGTCTCCTAGGAGATTCCAAAGCCAGTCAGGTTGAAAATTAACCCCACAATAAACTAGCCATTATCTGTTTCACTGGTTGTAATAAGAAGAAATTATATGCACTCTTTCACCCAAATTAAAGGGTTACCCAGAGGTATAACAAGTCATCTCAGAAAGGCTTTGAATCTCAGCCTTCATGCAAATGAGGCAGGCTTGCCACTTCTTGCAAGGAGTCACACTTGAGCTGTTCTTGCCTCCTGTGAGCCCACAGTCAGTCCCAACAGCCCACACGTTCTGCAAAGCTCAGCTTTCAAGCCTTGATCCCTTACAAAACACAGAGGGCCACAGACCTACACTAAAGGATCCTGTGCGGTGTGATTTGACTTAGTGGCTCTGATTTTATTCTTTGTACTGTGCAAAGGGG
>LOEQ01003595.1:55201-70267 GCA_001685075.1 Bramus lutescens | reverse complement strand
GATAGATAGATAGATAGATAGATAGATAGATAGATAGACAGACAGATAGATGCTTATGAGCAATAATTCTTACTCATTCAAACCATAACAGTCTTTAGAAACTTGGCTATTTTATCTTGGGGTTCCAAGATGCTAATGGGGTTTCTAGACCTACCTGGCTCTGCCTGATAGATATACCTGGGGTAGTCACATATCCGTTAAGTAAATAAATAACTCTCTTACACCTTGACATTTTGGATCTGTCAAGAAGAGAAGAAGAGAGTTCCAGCTTTGCCCATGACAGGCTTCAGAGCCAGACTTTGAAAGCATGATGTGTGGCTCACAGACAGAATGAATCTGCCCCGGTGGAGAAATGTGGATGTATGCTTGACAAATCAATTCCCCTTCTCAGAGAAGGAACAGGAGGGCTCCCACGGAGGTCAGGCAGCTCAATTACCAGAGGCAAAACAGAATGCAGCAGGTTCCTGAGGAGTGAAGGGGTCTCTGAGTGCAGATGCGAGTGCAGCCACCTGCCAGCATTACCTGGGCGACTGGGACTTGCTGCTGAGAGCCTCTGATATTAATGACATCGTCACCTCTGCATGCGGGGCTGGCCTCTGCCTTCAGTCTCAGAGCTTCTGAAACATCTCACCCAAAGCCAGAACTCTGTGATAAACAACCACTCCCTTTGGATCTGCGGAGCCTGCACAATGGCTGCTTTGGCTGATAGTCCTACACACCGCCCCACAGTGTTTGCCCTTTACTGATCCCGACTACTCTCTTGCAGGTAGAAGAAACTAATATTTGGGCACCCCGGTGAACTACAGAAAATGTGCTTTTCAATCAAGAGCTATCCATTAAGATACAGTCAACGATAAGGGGTGAGAGGCTGGGTTAAAACTCTCTACTCCAGTACTACTTAGACCTTAGACCACTCTCAACCTTCCTGGGCCTCCACTTCCTTGTCAGTTAGAAAGCTTTCTTGTGAGGCTGGGGAAGTGGCTCTGTCAACAAAGTGCTTGCCAGTCAAGTGTGAGGATCTGAGTTAGATTCCTGAAGCCATGTGTGGACAGAAGAGACAGGAATGGCCCTAGGACTCACTCAGTTGCTAGGCAAGTTCCAGGCCAGTGAGAGACCTTATTTCAAAAAACAAAGTAGATGACACCTGTGTAATGACATCGGAAAGTGTCTGGCTTCTTTATGCATACATACATACACCACATACACTTACATATGTACCACACACACAAACACATATCTCTCTCTTTCTCTCTCTCTCTCTCTCTCTCACACACACACATATATATACACCACATACACTTACATACACACACACACACAAATACGTGCATCATACACATGCACATACACCACATATACTTACACATGTACCATACACAAATGTATCACACACATATGTACACAAACCACATATACCTACACATGTACTACACACGCACGCACATATATCTTACATATGTACATGTACATACACCACATACAGTTACACATGCACCAAACACACACACACATCAATTATCAGAGTATTTATTTGAGAAGGTTCGAATTAAATTTGCTAATAGAAACTGCAATTTTTAATAAAAATTTTAGATATAATCTGAGAATTTCATATATGTATGCAATGCATTTTGATCATATTAAAACTCTCTCCTCACCAGTTCTGTCTGGATCCCTCCATAACTCCCTTCCAGCTTCACGACTGCATTTTTTATGTGTAATGAGGAATGCACATGAATGGCTGTGACTGTGGCCGATATCCATGCCGTTCTTCATTCCTTCCCCCTCACTCTCGGGGACACAGTGTGTGGTAGGATTTACCCTTGAAAAGGCCAGTGCCTTGGGAATCATCTAAGCCAGAGAAATGAGGTGAGAGTGTCGCGTTTCTAGGCATGATGGCACAGACCTATGACCCCAGAACTCAGAAGACTGAGGCAGGAGGATCAGGAGCCCCAGACCAACCTGGCCTCCATAGCCAGACCCTGACTCAAACAAAAAGAGTATTTCTTCTCATTTCCACCAAGAACCATCAGTAACTGATGTGCAGCATATTCTTTTAATTCCTAACCTGGGAAACGTGGAAATATGGGCATGGACTCTCCATCCTGATGTCCTGGGAGGAAAAGATACCCTATTGATCCTCTGTATTCATGAACTCCCTATTCACAGATTCCAGTCCACACCTGTGGATCCGATCAACACTGGATGGAGTAGGTCTGCAAAGTGCTGAACCTCCACGGAACTTCCACAGACTTTGGTTCTCATCATATTGGCATTTAACAAACCATCCCCATAATAGTCACATTATATGCGTGTTATAACTTATCTAGGGATATTGTAAAATACATGGGAAGATATGTGTCAGCTCTGCGCAAACACTGTGCTATCTAATACAGTGGTCTTGAGCCTGCATAGACTTTGATACCTATGTGGAGGAATGATCTGGAACTAATCTACCACAGATACTAAGGGATGAGTATGCGTCCAGCCAAATCTCACAATTGACAGATGCCTGTGTAAGCAAGGAATAATGGCTGGGGACATGGCTCAACTGGCAGAGTGATTGCCTAGATGCAAGAAACCTTGGATTTTATGCCCAGCACCCTGTAAACTGGGTTCAGTGGTACATATCTGTAATCCTAACACTACAATCCAATAATTTGGGAGGTAGATACAGAAGAATCAGAAGATCTCTGTCATCTCCTGGTATATAGTGAGTTAGAGGCCAGTCTGAGGTGTCTCAAAAGAGGGAAGGAAGGAAGGAGAGGGAGAGAAAGAACAAGAGAAAATAATTTTGTCATAGCCATGATCAAATACAAGTATTTTGGCTCTCAGTTCAGAGGTCCAGGTGCATTATGATGGGAAAGGCATGGCGGCAGGTGCTTTGCACAGCTGGTCACATGGCATCCACAGTCAGGAAGCAGAGAGTCAGGATGCTGCTGCTCGACTCAGTTTCTCCTTTTACTTCAGTCTGAGACCCGTGGAATGATGCTGCCCACATTCAGGTTACACCTTCTCTTCTCAGTTAAGGCTTTCTGGAAACGGCCTCATGGACACACCCAGAGATACATCTCCAAGGTGATTCTAAGCCTGATCAGTGAAGATGAGCCATCCAACAGGCCAGGACAAGACATAGCCCCAAATGGCACTCTGTGCCTCACCAGCTCCTCCCAGGCTTATCTTTGGTTTCATCACCTCTCGTTAGTCTGTTCATGCTTTTAATCCAATGATGGATTAATGCTTGATTATGTCAGATCAATCATGACCTAGTCATCTCTGAAAACTCTCATGCAGAGACATACCTTGGGTGAACTTAAGTTACCCCTGGGTACTTCTCAGTCCAGTCCAGTTAACCAACACAGGAAGGCTGAGGATCTGAGTCCAGTTCCCAGCACCCACAATGGACAACTGACAGCCACCTATACTCTAGGTTCAAAGGATCTGATAGCCTCTTCTGGCTTTTGTGGACAGCTGTGTGAGCTTGTGTGCATGCTTGCACACACACACACACACACACACACACACAAATAAGTCATCAAAAAATTTTTACTGGGCATAGTGATACATGCGCTTTATCCCAACACTCAGGAGACAGAGGTAATTGGATCTCTGTGAGTTCAGGGCCAGTCTGGTCTACACAGTGAGTCCCAAGGGGGAGTTGGGGGAACTAACCAACAAAGATGATTACCTGCCAAGTTCAGGCTTATCTGGCACACATGGGTACCGGCCCTCTTCCATCCCCATGGTTACTCACTTGGCTTTTCTTCCTTCTTGCCTATTTGTACAAAACATTGATTGCAGATGTTCTAATTTTTTTTAGAAAGCTTTCTGTCTTTAGAGAATCCTAGTTTTCAATTCTTTTGAATTTTAAAAGACATACATCCCTGTTCTTATCAACATGAAAAAAAATGACATCCTGGTGTGTCCCCTTGACATTAATGTCCCTTTGTGCTCTACCTGCACAATTGCAAATTGTCTAATTTTTCTCCCTAATCAATAGGATCCTGTAAAAAAAAAAACATTTTTTACATCTGCTGGGCTTTTAAAAAGAACTCATTATAGGAATTCAGTACCTAGCCTGTCTGTTGAAAGCCTCCTCAGTTTCCCCAGGCAAAAGGCTCACAGACAGGGCTACACTCATCTATTCACTGGAGACCACATACAGGCAAATCTCTAAATGTCAAAGGAAAGCATATTCAAGATGTTTCCTTTGGTACATTCCTATGGGTGACAGAGCTCATCCTTAAAAGTCAAGGGGGGCAGTGTATGAGGGGATACCACCAGAGCAGAAATTTGTCTATGGAGAAAAGAGAAGAGAAATAACAAGGGGGGGGGGAGGCAGGGATGAAGGGAAGGAAAGAGGGAGGAGGGAGTGATTCTTAAGTACACCTTCGGGTCAAGTCTAGCAATGAAAATATATCCTGCTTATCAGATATTTACATTACAATTCATAGCAATAGCAAAATTACAGTTATAAAGCAGCAACAAAATAGTTTTATGGTTGGGGGTGCCCACAACATGAGGAACTGTATTAAAGGGTTGCAGCATCAGGAGGGTTGAGAACCACTGCTCTAGCAAATGTAGCTCTCTCATCATGCTTTGAAGGTTATGGCTATTTCTGTTGCTCGCTGGGCTCTCTGCTTCTTTTATTATTGTATGTTGTTAGCATTATGTTGTAATTTATTTGTTTGTATTTATTGTGTGTGCATGCACACGCATGCAGTGAGGTCAAAGGATGGCTCTCAGGAGTTGCTTCTTTCTTTCCACCCATGTGGGTCTCTGAGACCAAATTCAAGCCATTTGGCTTTAGTGGGAAGCACCTTTACTAACTGTGGCAATCTGAATGAGAACGCATACACACACCCCACAAGCTTGTACATTTACATGCTTAGTCCCCAGCTGATGGACTATTTGGGGGAGGATTAAGGGGTGCCTCCTTATTGGAGTGGGTGTGTCACTGGGGTTGGGCTCTGACATCCCAAAAGCCCATTGCTGACCCAGAGTCTCTCTGTTTGCTGCCTGCGACTCAGGGTGGAGCTCTCAGCTACTGTTGCAACACTATGGCTGCCTGCATACTGCCATGCTCTCTGCCATATTGACAATGTACTCATCCTCTGAAGCTGTAAGCAAGCCCCCAATTAAAGATTTCCTTTCATAAGAGTTGCCTTGGCCACAGTGTCTCTTCACAGCAATAGAGCCTTAACTAAGACATTAGCTGAGCCATCTCATGGCCCCATTTCCTCCCCACCAATGCTCCACAATCCAGCAAGATGTGAGGAGTTGCTTCTCACAGTCAGGCAGGTATACGTGGAATCATTCTGGATGCTATGCCTCCCGACCCTGATGGAATCTATTTCCTGAAACTGTGTGAGCCAAAACTAATTCATCCTCCTTTCAGCTGTTTCTGTTGGGCATTCTGTCACAGCGACTAGAAAACTAAGCAATGCAGGCACTGTCAGGAGCACAAGAAGATTATGAGACGAAAGACTGGTTATCTAAGTGTCGATTATGTGGAGAGGTGGGACTGAATGTTGATTGTCCAGTTGATAGGATATATAATCGCTGAAGAGACAGACCTCTGAGTGTGTCTATGAGGGAGTTTCAGGACGTAATTAGTTGAGGAAGGAAGACGAACCCTGAATGTGGGCATCACCATTCCATGAGTAGGGTCTGAGTCTGAATAAAAAGGAGAAAGCGGGCTGAGCACCAGTGTCCACCTCTCTCTGCTTCTTGCCTGCAATGCGATGTGACCAGCTGCCTCACGCTCCTGCTGCCACGCTCTCCCCACTATGATGGACTGTGCTCTCAAACTGTGAGCCAAAAGAAACACTCCCTCCCTCAGCTGCTTTTGTTAGGTATCATCCTCCGCAACACATAAAGTAACTAACAAAGTCCAGGGAGCAAATACTCATGAGTCGATTATAGATCCATTGAAAATAAGGTAGCCCCTTTAGATTTATGGGGCTACTCATTAGCTAGGCCCCCAATACTAGCCATTGTATGTATCATAGAGAAATATGGGTGTTGTATTTTATCATAACCCTGTCATGTCCTACCAAAATCATAATTGCTAATCAATTTTCATCACAGACAGTGTTCTGGATCATAAATTTATTTTTATGCTACTCCATTTTCCTCACTGTTGCTGTGATAAAACACTGTATCCCAAGTCAACGGAGGGGTAGAAAATTTTAACTTGGTTTACACTTCCATGTCACCGTCTATCACTGAGGGAAGTCAAAGCATGAACTCAAGGCAAGACCTTGAAGCAGAAACCATGGAGGAACACTTGTTTTCCAGCTTTCTCCAATCCTCTTACTTGGTTAGCTTTCTCATGCATCTCAGGACTGATTGCTTAGGGATGGTACTGACCACAGTGGACTGGGCCCTCCTAGATCAATTAGTAATCCAAAAAGTCTCCCATAACATACCTAGAGGCCAGTCTAGTCTAGTCAATGCTTCAGTCAAGGCATTCTCAGATGACTCTATGACAATTAAAGCAAGACACCTGTCATTCTTACTTAGTTGGTTAATAATGAGTGCATATTTTGATGTGCAGCAAGTCAATGTAAAATCTTTTATACCTGGATAGGATGGTAAATACCCGTCATCCCAACAACACACGGGAGCCTGAAGCAGGAAAATTGCAATTGTAATATCAGCCTGGGCTACATGATGAGATCCTATTTCAAAAACCATATAAAATAAATCAAATATATGAATAAATAGTCTTTTACAATACATGACATTGAATGACAACAAATATCTTTCTCCCAATCATAACCATTAAACAGATGTAATGTGTGTATATGTCTGTGTGTCTATATGTGTGTCTGTGTCTGTGTATGTCTCTGTGTATGTCTGTCTGTGTGTGTATGTCTCTGTGTGTGTATGTTTATGTGTCTCTGTGTATGTCTCTGTGTGTGTCTGTCTGTGTGTGTATGTCTCTGTGTATGTCTCTGTGTGTGTCTGTGTGTGTGTCTGTGTGTGTGTCTGTGTGTGTGTGTGTGTGTGTAATAGGACATGAGTGGGAAATCAAGATTCTCCTACCTTGCCTCCCATTTCACCGTGAGATCGTTTGGACTAGAACCATGTGTTCCATAGCTGGCTTTTCCATGGGTTCTGAGAATTCCTGCTCAGGTTCTCACATGTGTATGGCAAGTGATACACCTGCTGAGCAATCTCCCCAGTCCTACATAGAATTTTTAAAGAAAAATCTTCATGCTTTCCTCTGTGCAAATTGCTTCTCTTCCATTTCCCACCCCAAAATGTAAACAAATGATTATATATCTAAGACATCAGGCAAAACGATCAGTCATCAAATCCAGCTTTAGTTGTAATGAGCACAATTCTGTCATTTTATGCTCGTGTGGTGATGAATCTTTACCTATCCATGCTTCCTTCAATTGTCCAACATCAGGTCCCATTGTGATGGCTAATCTCAATTGTCAACCTGATGAGATGTAGAATCAGCTGAGAGATAGGGCTCTGAGCAGGCTGAGGTGGTTTATATTCATTAGGTTATTGAGATAAGAAGACTTACCCACCATGGGTAGCATCATTCCCTGGGCTGAGACCCTGAACTGTAGAAAAGGGATAAAGTGGTGTAAGTACAAGAGTTCTTTGTTTCCAGCGTTTTTGTTGTTGTTTCGTTTTGTTTTTTTCCCCTCTGGCCACAAAGAGACCAGCGGCACCAAGCACCTGACCTTTCCCACCATGATGGCTTTACCCTTTGGCTGAGAGCCAGAATAAACACTCTGTCCTTTAAGTTGCTTTTGTCAAGGTATTTTATCACAACAGCAGATGGAAGTCAGGGCAGGAACCTCTGCTATGGAATAATGCTCTTACACCCTGTAAAGATTTGTCACTCGTATTAGTTTAATTAAACACTGATTAGCCAGTAGCCAGGCAGGAAGTATAGGCAGGGCAACCAGACTAGGAGAATTCTGGGAAGCGGGAAGGCAGTCAGTTACCACCCAGACACAGAGGAAGCAAGATGAGAATGCTTCACTGAGAAAAGGCACGTGCCTAAACATAGATAAGAATTATGGGTTAATTTAAGTTGTGAGAGCTCGTTAATAAACCTGAATTAGAAACTGTGGAAGAATGCTGTTTGCTGACTTGCTTGAGGATTCATTGTTAGCTAGCTTTCTTACAAACTCCAGGCCCACCCACCTAGGAAACAGTGCTGCCCACAGTGGGCTGGGCCCTCCTACATCAATTAGCAATCAAGGCATGTGTACAGGCCGATTTGATCTGGACAGTTCCTCAATTAAGACACTCTTATCAGGTGACTCTCTACACTATATCAACTAGGCAATTAAGCTTAGTAGGATAGGAGCCATAATTACATGTACGTGTTAAAAAGTAGATTTCAGCTTCCTACCTATAGGATACTCCTGAATACTTGATAACTGAATTATGGGTGAATTCTGATGTCTAGAGAGAAAAACAAAAGACGAAAGTCATAAATCAAACTAGCCCCGCTCTAGTTTTGAGACACAACCTAAGTATGTATAAATACTTAGCTTCCTTGAAAAAAATTTAACAAATACCTTTTTCTATTCTTCCCCACCCTCCCTTCTCTTTCTCCTTCTTCTCTAAACAAGAAAAAATAATTCTGACTACTATGAATGAGAAAAGGCCCTGGTGCAATCAATACCTCTAATTTTTCAGGGCATTCATAAACCTTCCCAGACAAGCTATTGGTTGAAGTTTTATTTTTATTTGTGTTTGACACAGTACATGCATATGAGTGCAGGTTCCTTTGGAGGCCAGAAGAGGGTACAGGATCAAGTGGCCATAATCACAGGCATGTGCCACCCAACATGGATGCTGAGGACTAAACTCCATTCTCTACAAGAGCAGCACATGTTCTTAACATGGAGGCATCTCTCCAGTCCCCACTGATTGAATTCTAGGCCTCAATATTAATATGGAATTGCATGAGAATATCATGTGAAACGTGGGAGAGCTTTGGGCTGGAGAGATGGCTCAGGGGTTAAAAGCACCAGTTGCTTGTGCAGAAGAATAGAGGTTGGGTTCCTAGCACTACATGGACATTTACAACAGTCTCTAACTCCAGTTCCAGGGGATCTCACACCCGCTTCTGGCCTCTGAGGTCATCGGGACAAACATGGTACCTTCACATACTTGCAGACAAAACACTCACACAATATAATAACAATAAATCACTCTTTAAAAAAAAAGAGAACCTTAATCCAGATTTAGTATTCTTTTAATTTGCTGTCCTTTAAACCTTGGCACTCCTACCCTAACTGTAGACTTGATAATGCCTTCGGGGGCATTCACATACAACCATACACATATGCACTTCTCAAATAATAATCCATCCTTTGCTTTTGGACCACAAAGAGGTCTTTAGCATACTTCATTTGTTAATAAAAAATTCCCCTCTGGAAAAGGCACAGTGGCTTTTGAGGAATATTATAAATAGTTCTTCATTAATTGGAATCCACCCCACCTCAATCTTCTAACATACCGGAGAACAATGTGGAGGGTTGCCTGATCCCTGATGCACACAGATAATTTCATTGCTCTGGTCTGGGCTCCAACCCTAAGGGTATGGGTGGCCCATTTCTAAAATAGGTGCATTTGAAAGAGTTAGGATTATGTGGAACCACCCGAAAGGGAAAGCTAATGAAACAGAGTTAGGAAAGAAAAGAGCCACCAGTGCGACAAGACATGATAAAGACTAAAGGTATATTTTGACACAGACGGGGTGGAAAAGGAGTTCTTTATCCTCCAGCTGTGGGTGATGAGCTGTCCTGTCCTATATACAGCAGCTGAAAACACAGGGAAATCCTTTGCTTAGAAAAAAGAACTAATTAAAAGTCAGTTTAGGAGTTAAAAAAGAGAAGACGGAGAAGGAAAAAAGAGAGGAGGGGGGTTGGTGAGATGACTTAGTGGGTCAGGGAGCTTGCGGCCAAATCTAGTGACCTGAACTCTATCCCTAGGACCCACGTGCTGGAAGGAAAGAACCAACTCCTGCAGGTTGTCCTCTGACCTCCGCACAGACATGCCTGTGCCTCCCAATCCACAAGGCAACTAATAACTATAAAATCAAAATTTTTAAACAACAGAAAATATATTTAGAGGTAAGAAAAAAAGGATGACAGGGTGGGAAGGAATAAGACTGCCATCTTGAATATTTGAAAGAAAGAAAGAAGCTAATAAAAAAGGAAACAGATTTAAGCTATGAGACTCCAGAAAGCATAAGTGAGATTAAAGTAAACAAAGCTGGCCCTTATGTTGCAAGCCTGCCATCCCAGTTACTTGGAAAGGCTGGGGAGACGGATCCCCAAATCAAGACCTGCCAGGACTACAGTGAAGTGAATTCAAGGCCACCCTAGACAAGTTAAGGAGGCCTTGTCTCAAAAGAAAAAAAAAAACACATAAAAAGAGAGTTGGAATGTTAATCAGAAATCCAAAGTCCCCATATTTCAAATGACTCTCTACCTGTGTATCAATCCTGTAACATTTGATTTTCCAAAAGCTGAGGATGAGCACAAATACAGACGTGGTTTATCCTTGAACCTACTAGACTATATAGACTTAAGAATGAATGTGTGGGCTGGGGATGTGGCTCAGATGGTAGAGTTCCTGCCTAGGCATGCCAGAAGCTCTGGGTTTGATGTCTAGCACTGCGCAAACAGGGTGCTGCTGTGTCTGTAATCCCAACACCGCGGAGGTGAAGGGAGGAGGCTCAGAGGTCAAGGCCATTTCTGCATAAGTAAGGAGTCCAAGACTAGACTTTGTCTCCCACTAACAATAACACATGATGCAGGCATTCATTTTTCTGTTCTCATAAAACCAGTTCCTCTCCAGGGTAAATGAAAGACCCCCTTCCTGCCCCCAGCCATCGCATGCAATGCCAGCCCTTGAACTTAGAGTGCTCACTCCCAACACAAGGTGAAATCCAGCAGAAATGAGAGAATGAAGGCCAGAGCATTAAATAACCTGCCTATTGGCCGGGTTAAATACACCGAGAACTTCAAAAGTAATCCGCCGACATGCCCAGGGTCTGATGAAAATTTCCACTCTGACATTTTTTTTTCCCACCTGACTCAAATCTTAACTCTGCCTTCAGCTCTTTTCATCCTAAAATTTATATAACAAATGGTTCTCAATCTTTTGAGGATTCAGTCTATATTCCTGACCAATTAAGGACCCTGAAGAATCAATTATTTTGACTTATTTCCCAGGCTGAAGGGAAGGAGTCTTGCGTTTTCAGGATTCTGGCTTTGAAACCCCTTGAAAGCATTACTGAAAAGCTAGAGGGAATTAGACAATAAGGATTCTTTCGAAACAGTGGGATTTGGGGGATCTTATTACCCACTTTAAAATCTCACCTTAAGGCTGGAGACAGTATTAATTGGAACGAGGACATCCAAGAGCAAGCAACTACTCTAAACCATCTGCATCGTTCAGGTCTGTCTTTGAGCTCTTTAATTTCTTACTGTTCCAACCTCAACAAAACTATTCAACTTCTAGCTCCCTGGGGTCTACCCCTCATCCTGTGTACAAAGAAACAGAAAGGAAAGAAAGAAAGGGGGGAAAGTGGAGACAGAAAGAGTCTGGCTACGAAGAATCAATGGCATTTCAAATCCCATTTCCTGCTTTGATCGGGGCGTAATCCCTTTTAAGGAGAGTGGGATTGAAAACAGAGGGGTCAGGCTGCAAGCCACTGGGAAGGCTCTTTCCCAGCATCTTTCGAGGACGCTCATGTGACACCAGGTTCTTACCAGAAATAACAGGCGCTTTCTCTGCAGATAGTGTGAAATGCTGTAAAATCCGTAGGAATGGCTGGCAGTTCTGCGACAGATTGGTTCTGGGATGTTCCCTCCCCGGGGTTGGTGCTGATTGGCGGTGGGAATTGGAACTGTTGAAAAGCTGGATCGTACTGGGAGAGGGTTTAGACCTTTAGGGGTTGGTTAATTATTTTTCTTACTTCTGTGACCAAATGCCTAGCAAAAGCAACTTAAGGAAGGAAGGGTTTATTTGGGACCGTGGTGTGAGGATCTGGTCTATCATGGCAGGGAAGCGATGGAGACACGTGTCTGGAAGGGTTTGTCCAGAACTAGAGAGAGATGAATACTGTTGCTTGGTTTGATTTCTCATTTTTATTCAGTCCAGGACCCCAGTCCATGGAACGAAGTTACACATATTGAGGATGGGTCTTCTCAGTTCTATTAACCTCATCTAGACAACCACTACAGACATGCCTAGAAGTCTGTCTCTTATGTGATTCTAGAGCCTGTCAGGTTAGCAATCAATATTGGCCATCACAGGATCTAGAATCATCTAGGAGGCAAATCTATGGGTCTAGATCAAGTTAACCAGAGTAGGAAGACCTCCCCTAAATTTGGGAAGGACCATGCCACAGGATGGGGGCCTGGACTGCGTAAAAAGGCTAAAGTTAGCTGAGCACCAGCATCTGTCTCTCGCTGCTTTCCGACTGGGGATGCCATGTGATCAGCTGCCTCACCCTCCTGCCACCACGCCTTCCCCGCCATGGTGGACTGCGCCCTTCAACTGTGAGCCAAAGCAAACAGTTCTTCCCTTAAGTCACTTTTGTCAGGTGTTTTGACATGGCAGTGAGAAAAGTAGTGAATGCAATCAGCAGCCAATTTCATCTAGCGACACATCTGTCACCCTGTTAGCACAACGGTGTCGTTACTAGGACAAGTCTTTCTAACTCCTGGTACTCCCAACTCTGTGAGCCAGCATCCCTTCTGATTCTTACCAGGTCTGGATATGTCTCCCAAAAAGTAGCAGCGAATCACAAAGGACTTGTCTTCAATAGCATCTTCTTTGATTATTCTGGTGCATTCTGACAGACTCTAGACTTAGAAATAACCAAGGAACTGACCTCAGGTAGCCTGAGACTTGTAGCACCAGCTTCTTCTTCAACTGAGGGGAATTCTGGAGTCTTTTTTTCCTGAATCTGACTGATGCTCACTGGAATCTGTCCCTGTCCCCTCCGCCATTTTGTGCTGAGTTGGGCTAAAGAATGGGTTTACATGTTTCTCAACTTTATTCTGATGCAATAATAGGAGTCAACTTGAAAGTTTGGGTGTAGCTCAGCCGTAGAGCACTGGCTTAATATGCATAGGGCTCTAGGTTCAGTCACCAGCACCACCAAAAAAGGTGAGGTCGATGGGTAAAGGGGTCAAATGGTTCAGTGGGTAAAGGCACTTGCCGCCAAATCTGGCTGTCTGACTTTGGTCCCTAAATCATAAATAGAGAATCAACTTCTAAAACCTGATCTCTGACCTCCTCACAGGCATTATGGCATGCACGCATACACACACACACACACACACTAAATAAATGTAACTTGAGAGAAATAAAAGACAGACAGCAGGGAAGAGGTGGGGGATGTTGCTTAGCTGGAGGAATGATAGGAATGTTTGAAGCCCTGGGTTCGATCCCCCACTCCACACAAAACAGGTGTGGTGAGTGTGCCTGAAACACCTGCACTTGGGAAGTGGAGATAGGGGATGAAGAATTGGAGGTCAGTCAGCAGAACCACTTTGTTTGACCTCAGTGAAGTGTGTGTGTGTGTGTGTGTGTGTGTGTGTTGTAACTCTTGGTTTTTGCAGTTCTATGCATTGTTCAGACTACTACAAAAAGGTTGCAAGTTGCAAGCACTGGTTTTGGGATTGCAAACAATTTATAGAGAGGAAACCCACAAGCATAGAATTCAGGAAGTGACAGTTGATTCTCATTGTGCACACACGTAAGTGGGCTTCCTCACTTGAGGCAAAGGAGAAAACAGCCTCCTGGTCGGGCTGCAGTGAGCTACATTGCAAGCTCAGCTTTGTGGATTTAGAAGGTACTCATCCCTCCCCTTCTATCTAGGCATGTGACTCGATTATCTGTAACATCTGCATCCGCTAAGGTGTCCCATTCGTGCTGAATGCTCTAAGTCACACAACCTGGAAGCAAGGGACGTAAGATGGTTAGGAAGCTGGACCCATTTTATCCAACAAATATTTGCTAGTATTGTCCTTGAACTTTGTGTGTGTGTGTGTGTTTACATGTGTGACGTATGCACATGTGTGTGCATACTTATGAAAGCAAGAAGAGGACATCGAGTGTCCTATTTCATCACTCTCTGCCCAATTCTCACTGACCCTGCAGTTAGATTGGCAGCCAGCAAGCTGCAGCAATCCCACTGCCCCCATCTCTGTCCCCAGCTGAGCTAAGGTTACAGGCCAGCTCAGTTACGCTTACCTTTTTAAGTGGGTGCTCAGGATTAGAACTCAGGCCCTCGTGCTTATACAAGTGCTCTTATCGGCTGAGCTATCTCCCCAGCCCTGTGGATCTATTTTAATGCTTCCCTACTCACTGTATTAGTTTCTTTAACATCTACTTGATACAAATACCTGACAGAAGCAACTTAAAGGAGGCAGATTTATGCTTTGAGGGGAGACAGTCCATCGGGTTTTGGGGTGCACACAGCTGGGTGCTGTCATCTGCGGCACCTGGAGCTGCCCATGTGGCCTCCTACATCTTGTTACATCAAGAAGGAGAGAGAAAGAGCTGAGGCCAGAGGTGAAGCTATGGCCCATAGTCAGGTTTTGAGCTAGCCTCAAAGCCAGGCCCACCTAGAGTGGGCTTTTCTTCTTTCACACAAGAAAATAGTCAGCCCCTACTGTCTGTTAATGTCCAGTCTGCAATAGACTCCTCAGGTGGCCAGATTCCAGGAGGCACCATATTCTCCATTTCCCTAAAGATGGCTACAGGCCCAGGCTACCAGGCTCTGCCATGTCAGTGAGCTACAGGTAACAGACACACTTATCTCCACCCCCAAGTGAGGACACTTTAATCCCCTGTGCCCCTCAGTCCACCTCACCTACTTACTTTGAGTCACATGTTAACAAGATTCCTTCCTCCCTTCCTCAGACTACAAGACCCTGGGGTCCCCTCCCCTGCTAACTGGGAATCAGAAACAGTCTGTGTAATTCCTTTAGCCACCCATAAGGCTGCACTTCTGGGCTCGGAGGCCAGCATACATCTCCCAGGTGCACTGCGTAAGTCGCT
>LOEQ01003595.1:34048-52320 GCA_001685075.1 Bramus lutescens | reverse complement strand
TGGGTTCGTTCGTGTCCCGCGCCATCTTTCCACCCACGGAATAACATCGGAATATAATATTAGTCTGACTCCAAGCAGTAAGCAGTACTATGGACCACTCGTCCACCATGGTACTGGAAACCTCTCCCTTCCATTGAGATCTTTAAGAGACCACTCCCAACTCTGCCTCACAGGCCTGAACACTCCTCAGAACCCCCACCATACCCCTGTGTGTCTTTACCATGAATAACTCATCTGATAAATCCCTTCCCCCAAAGGACAAGCTGCCTCAGGTCCTTCTTGAGCCCCAAACCTGAAACCTCAAGACCATCCTCAACCCCCAGGGACTCTCTTCCTCCAGGAGGAATACCCTGTGTATATCAGTTACTAACTTCATTGTTGTGATCAAATGCCGGTCCATAAGGACTTAAGGAAGGGTTTAAGGGCACCTTCCTTCATGACGGGAAAGCCGCGGCAACTGGAGCCTGAGGGGTCTGGGTCACCTACAGCCCAGAAGGTGACAGTGAAGCCAGGCCATATTTCAAGGTCCACGTGCTCCCGTCCTGACCCTGACACTCTCTACTGAGGCTCCACCTCCCAAGTGTCCACAACCTCCCGGAAGAGCCCTGCCAACTGGGGACCAAGTAAACATCCCCACACACAAGCCTGTGGGGGACACGTCCCATTCCAGCCGTAACCAAACTCTACACAAAAGAATTTGGTTGTCCTTACATATTCTTCTCAATTCCAGGAGAGAGGAAAAAAAGAGAGGGAAATACACAAGGGAAGAGAAAAGAGCCTAGTAGCCAGTAGCCTGGTGGAACACACACCACCTGCCTGGAGGGAGTTCACGAAGTCAAGTACTGGTGTTGAACCCAACGCATTGCAACGCCACCGTCATCATCTTTTGGCTTTTCCCAGGCCATTCATTCACCAAATAGACAAATACCTGCATTTTTGTAGATAAAAATGAATGTACAAGGAACTATTTCCAAAGACAGATGACTGTCCTTTTTCCTTCAGCAAAGTTTAAAAAGGTAAAAATTATCATATTATGGGCACAGTGGTCATGGAGAGAAAATGAGGCCACCGCTCAACAGGGGAAATTGCTCTCCTTGCTTGGGAATGTTTTAGCATTAAATTAACTCTCCTATCTCCCGCCTGCTAATAGGAAAGCTTTCACCTCCATGTCTGGCAGGGGATCCGGATTTGCATTTAGATGGAGCTGTTGTGAAGACGGGCCCCCACCCTCCAGCACAGAGGCCTCCCTGTTTACAATAGCAGCTGTGTGGCAAAATGATTCTTCCACAAGTGCCAGCATCACCAGCTTGGATAGGATTTGGAAGCCTGAACTGGAGAAGGCTGTCAACAGAACCAGTCACAGCCTTCCAGGAAGAGAGGGAACTCTTCCTTCCTTCTGTCTGTCAAAGAAAAGCAAGTGGAAGCTGGAGGCTAGCTTTAAAGTGTGTGTGTGTGTGTGTGTGTGTGTGTGTGTGTTTGCAGCATGGCTAGCTCAGTCAGGAAAGGGTTTTTTGTGCAGACATGAGGACTTGGGTTTGATCTCCAGGAGCAATGTAGCAAAGAACTTCCAGCAGTGCCTGCACTAGTGGGTAAAGATGGGGAGCGATGGGATGTTGGGGTTCCTGGCCTCACTTGATAAGCTTCAGGCCAATCAGAGACCCCCTCTCAAGACCCAGTGTAATGGTGCCTAAAGAACAGAACCCCAAGTTTCCCTCTGGCCTTCACACACACTCCTATACACACACACATGCCTATACACACATGATACAAACATGAACATATACACACACATACACAAAAGAGGGGCCATGTTAACACACATACAAAAGTAGTTTCTGTTTTCCATTCATACAGATAACATTTAAGAAAACTTTAAGTTTATGAATAATTAACTGTATAAATAATTGCTGCTCATTTAGCTTTCTTTGACCCTTGTTAAAACATTTCTACTCTGGAACTAAAGATGTGGCTCAGCCTTTGGAGCAGTTGTTGCTTCTGCAGACATCTGGGTTTGGTTCCCAGCACCTGAGTTGCCTTGTAAATTCCAGCTCCACGAGATCTATGTCCCCTTCTGGCCTCCTCAGCCACCGACTCACCGACACAGACACACACATGTACACATGCACGTGCACACACACACATTTAAAATAAAAACAAAAAATATTAAAAGATAGCCCATCTGGAAAGCATCCCACCTTACCAGCACTATGAAGAGCACCCCAGGGGGTGACTGGTAGAGGCGGCCACATAAGTGAAGGAGGATGGGCGCACTAACACTGATGAAGGGGGAGGTGTTCTTGAAGATGCCCACCTGTTGCTGCTGCTTTCTCCTCCAGCCCCTGTGGGAAAAAGCTTTCCCCTGAGGAAAGCTGGGCAGAGAGAAGAGAGAAAATGTCAATGAAAAGAAACCAGAAGACTTTTTCTTTCCTGTATCAAGTACCAAATTATGCTTGATATTTGAATTTCTCCCAAGGCTCACTTTCTTACTATCTTGTCAAATGACCCTGAAAGCTTTGGCACTTCCCGGGGAGACTTTTAACATCCTTAGACAAGTCTTCTCCATTGTTCCAGACACGGTGAAAGGTGAAACGGGTTGGGGAGGGCAAATGAGAGAAAGCTGGCTGAGAGATAGCATGGAGGGCCACTGGCTAGCTAGAGATATCCCACTGAGATGGAAGGGATTGGAGGGCCAGAAATTTTTTCTTACTCGTGTGAATGTGTGTGTGTGTAGACATGTGTGTATGCTTGCATGTGTGAGGACACACATGTGTATGCCTACATGTAGAGCCTGAGGTAGATGTTAGAAATTGTCTTAGTATGCTGTCTGTTGCTGTGATAAAACACTGACCAACAGCAACTTCAGTAGGAGAAAGGATTGTTTATTTGGCTTGTGGGTTGCAGTCTATCCCTGAGGGAATTCAAGTATTGTAGTTAGGGTTTCTATTGCTGTGATAAAAACCCATCAACCAAAATCAACTTGGGGAAAAGGATTTATTTCAGCTTTCAGGTCTCAGGGCACCCTCCATTGCTGAGGGAAGTCAGGGCAGGACCTCAAATAGGGAAGAAACCTGGAGACAGGAGCTGATGCAGAGACCATGGGGAGTGCTTCTTACTGGCTTGCTCTTTGTGGCTTGCTCCCAAGACCACCTGCCCTGGGTGGCACCACACACAGTGGGCTTGGTTCTCCCATATCAACATTAATCAATAAAAAGCCCCACAGACTAGCCTGTGGGCCAATCTGACAGAAGCAACCCCTCAGTTGAAATCCCCTCTTCTCAGGTGACTCAAGATCATGTCGAGTTGACAAAAACTAACCAATACAGCAAAATTCTCATGCAATCTCTCCTCCACTCTATTCATTTGAGGCAGGGTCTCTCAATCAATCCCAGAGTTGGAGAACATGACTGATGTTAGTAGCTAGCTTGCTCTGGGGATCCACTGTCTCTGCCTTCCGAGACTAGAATTATAGTCAGGCTGACAAGCCCACCCTGGATTTATGTAGGTTCAGGGGATCCAAATTCAGGTCCTCATACTTGCACAGTGAATGCTTAGACACTGAGCCTTTCTTCATGGCCAAGGGGCCAGACTATCCTAAAATAATGGGACATATGATGACAGCCCCTTTCTGAACGCCATCTTCAAAGGCACCAGCTCAAAGGAATGAAAGCAAGATGTATTTTCCAAAATCGAATTTCCGAAAACCCAAATGGCAAGTCATAAACCAGCATGTGGAGGCGCGCTGCTGTAGCCTGCTGGTCCTGGAATGGGGCCCAGGAAGGAGGTTGGGAGGGCAGATGTGAGGGCCTTTTCCTGGGGAGTGAAAGCAGCCCACTCAGCATCTCCCAGAAGCTTTAGCTCCTCCCAGCCAGCCACGCAGGAACTCCCACTCCCTCCCTGTGCAGCCAAAGTTCTCCCAGGTCTCAACCCTGAGGCTCTGATTGGCCAATACACAGTAGTGTCCTGAAAATCCCTTTCCATGGGGGATAGAGAAATAATGTCTACCCCTTCAGCCAAGGTCCCAAAGACAAATGGAGGACCAACTGATTCCACCAAAATTTGCAATAGGGAACCAATGACTTTATTGGGCTTCCTTACAAGAGCATGAATAAGGGGTTACTTACACGGGTAAGGGTGCCTAATTACCCAACAGGGATATCCCTGTAGGATACCCAAGCCCTGTACTGCATAGAGGGAGCTCCTTCCCCCTACTCCTCCAACCCTTCATCCAGGCCACATGCAATTAAGCAGAGTTGTGTACAGTAAGTGGTGGGGAGCAACTGGATACCCGGAGCAGGAGGGCGTAACCAGTCAAGAAGTCAAGCCGCAATGATCATCTATAAGGTGTCTCAGCCGAGCTCCCCAAGATGGCTGTTGCTTTGCTACAAGGATAGTCGGGACAAATGTGAAGACATGGGAGGTCAACCCTGATGGAATGTTCAGATGCCAGATGCCGGGGGAAGGGAGCTCAAGGCAGCACATTCGTTCTCCCTGTGCTTTGCTGAAGCTTTCCTGGGATGAAAAGGCTCATGAAGGGAGCATTCAGCTCGAATTGAGATGTTAGAGAAGGTGCTGCCCTGGCAGCTCATGGAATAACACAGCAGCTGGTAGACGAGAATGCCACTCAGCTCCTTTCTAGAGAGAACTTGACAGGGCTGATGAGATGGCTCAGCAGGTAAAGGCGGCAAACCGGATAACCTGAGTTTGACCCCTAGGACCCACATGTTTGAAGAAAAAGATGACGCCTGAGACTTTGCCTCTGACTGCTACATGCATACTACATATAAGCATACATACACACACATATCCACACTGCACACATATACGCATATACACACACATATGCACACCACATCACACATATACACATATGCACACATGAATATGCACATGTGTGCACCATACACATCACATATACACACAACATGCAACGTACACAAATTATATACAAACACAAAGAGCACATACCACACACATATACACCACACATGTACATACATACATACATATGTACATACATACTACACATATACACTACACAATACACACATGCGTGCAACACACATCACACATACATTGTATTACATGTAACATAATAAAAAATACATTTTAAGAAAGAACTTGATGTTCTACTGCAAAAAAGTACAGCTAAGAACCTGGGGTGTAGCCTGGTAGTCAAGCACTTGCCTAGCCCTGGGTGAGAGAGAGAGACAGAGAGAGACAGACAGACAGACAGACAGACAGACAGACAGACAGACAGACAGACAGACAGACAGACAGACAGACAGAGAGAGCGTTCTTCCACTTCTCTATTTGAGCTGAGGCTATAATCGTCCAAACAGGTCTCAGTCATTAATGGATTTTGAAGAGACACCAGCACCCTGCCAGTTCCACCCAAAATTGGATTCTTGTGCATATGCATTTACATATGTGTGCATGTTTTTATCAGTGGGCACATGGGTGCACACACATGCATCTGGTGTGTATGTGTAGACCAAAGGTCAACCTGAGGTGCCAGTGCGATTTTGTGTATATGTTGTACGTGTGTGTATGTGTACATATCTTGCATGTGCATAGGTGCACAGACGTGTGTGTGTGCATGTACGTGGGGTGTGTATGTGTGTGTGAATGTATGTGGTGTGTATGTGAGTATGTGAGTGTTGCAGTGTGTGGGGGCTGTGTATGTGTGAGTGTGTGTGTAGACCTGAAGTTGATGACAGGAATCATCCTCAATTACTCTTACAACTTTTACAATGAGGCCAGGTCTCTCAGTCAAACCCAGAGCTCACTGGTACGGCTAGTCCCCCTATCCAGCTTGACCTGAGGATCAAGAAGCCCCTGCCTTCTGAAGCTGGACTTACAGGTGAGTCACCATGGCCACTGGGCATTTGCGTGAGTTTCTGGGGATCTGAACTCCAGTTCTCAAGGACTGCATAGCAAGCACTCAGCTACTGAGCCATTTCCTTGGTCCCTGCTCTTTGTTTGTTTGTTTGTTTGTTTGTTTAGACAGACTCTCACAGGGATCACAAGCATATGCACATACATGCACCACACACACAGCACACATCCTTCACATATGCACACCCAAGAAAATCCTCACCCTTAGTGGGAGTCTACAGACAGGCAGAGGGCAAGCCATCTGCATGCAATTGGCTCATTGGCTGGCTGCAGTCCTCACACCCTGCTGCGTTGCAGAGGCAGACCCATCTAAACCAGCCACTTCCTACCCTGTGACACGGTGCAGACAGACCTGAGAGACGCGACCTGTACAAGGCAAATCTTTCTTCGAACCTTAGTTCTTCCGGGTGCAGCAGGGGGGTGCAAACGTACAACGTGGCTCGCGCTGCTGGTCAGACACTTCCCGTTTATGTTCACTCGCAGTCCCACATGTCATGGTTTCTACGCCCTGGAGAGCAAGGAATAGAGGAGACTCTCCTTTAAGAACCACGCCTCCCACTGTGCTTCCAGTAATTTACAGTATTTCAGAGTATGGAGGGATGGGCCTTTAATTACCAAAAACTATCCAAAAAGGACCCTCCCCTGCCAGATAGTAGACATACCATGAATCCATCACTTGAAAATATCAACAACATCTACTGTGAACAGCCATCACAGATAGGGCAATTGTTTGAGGTATCTGTCTCGGCACCAGAAAACGTTAGAGAATACGTACTAGTGGGGCTAACGATTTTAGATACTCAGACTGCGGAGGCAGGTGGATCGCAAGTGCAAGGAATGGTTGGACAGCAGAGTGAGATGAAGATGAGCCTGAGCCATGCAATGAAATCCTGTCTCAATTTAAATACACAAAAAGGAGGCATGGATTTTGCCCAGAATCCTCCAGGGAGGGGCGGGAACTGCGGCTCAGTGATAGGGTACTATTTTGGATTCTATCTCTGGTACCCCAGGATGAAAAGAAGGGCGGAATATAGGAACTACGTAATATGTAGGTACGGATGTCCCAGCCAATCACAAGACAGGGTTTCTCTTTTTCATTTTATTACACTGGACTACAAAAAGCTATTTCTACGTCACTATATTGTACATTGAACACACTTCCCTCAGCCCTCGCTCCTCTTTACCTCCACCCTCAGACCCATTTGCCTCAAAGACCATTTCGCTTTTACTTTCATGGTGTCCGTACAAATCTGATTTTATGAATCTGTATAGTCTAGGAGCCACAGATGAGAGAAAATACTCGCTGTTTAAGATGATGCTCGCCAAATACAATGTCAACATGCATGGCATCCTACCCAACTTAAACAGCATTTAACAGTAAGAAAAACCAAGGCTCTGAGACAATTAGAGTTGATAAAAGTCACTAGTGAAATATGAACCCACACCAAAGGGTTCTGATATCCAAAAAATCTAATGTCCTTCCCACCCAGCCAGAATGGTGTTGCTTGTGGTATTTTATTTCTTAAAGACTTGGGTTTTTTTTTCTTCTGTGTTATGTATATGTGAGCGTAGGTGTCCGCGGAGGCCAGTAGAGGATGTTGGATCCCCCAGGGCTGGAGTTATAGGGAGTTGTGAGCTACCTGACGTGGGTGCTGGAAACGGAACTGGGTCCTCTGCTAGAGCAGCTCTCCAGACCCATGTGAGATATTAAAATCTTTCTGAGCATCATGTGTGGAAGAAAATGGAGGTTCAATTGCCTTAAATGATAGTTGAGTTTAAGTCAGTAATGGCTACTTTCCCAGAAGGAAAGTACCCCAGTGTTTTCTCCTTAACCCCTCCTCCTATCCTGCCGTGAGCCTTGCATCCCCAGCCACTCTCTTATCATCAATGGTCCTGTACACCTGAGCCTTCTGGTTGGCTAATCCCTGTATGATTAGTCCCCTGAGGCTAGCAATGGAGGTTTCTTTCTGTCTGTACACACTCTGTGATAGTTTGACTGTGGCTTGAGTGTCCGACAGAGCATCATATGTTGGAATTTTGGCCCTTAGTGTGTGAGGAGGTGGAAGACCACTTGGGGGAATGGATATAGGAAGTTAATCTAGTTCTTGAAGGACCCCAGATTGTTCTTACAGAGGGCTGCTACAGAAGATCAAGATCAAGACCTGGAAGATCAAGACCTGGGCGGGAGTGGTAGCTCATGGTAAAGTATTTACGCTGTATGTGCTAGGACCTAAATTCAATCCCTAAGACCCATGTTAAAAAAAAAGTCTGGGAAATGGGTACACAAGAACATGCAGACATCATACATACAACACAAAATTAGCAAAATAATAATAAAACGAGGTTGATTTGCCTGGTGAACAACACTAGAACTTGTCTCATAGGCTGTGTGTGCAAATACACCTACACAGACATGTGTATACATACACCTGTTCTCACAGAAAATCAAGATTGACACCTCCTCTCTCTGGCTTTCAGAATGACCACGACTTTCTCCCCTGCCCCAAAGCGCGCGCGCACACACACACACACACACTTCTATCATGATACCTGTCATGGAATGATATAGACAGCCAAAGATAAATTCCAGATCTCAGATTAATACTTAAAGGACTAAGAATAGTTAAGGTTATAGCTGAAACAAATGCTTTTTCTTTAAAAAAAAAAAAAGAAGCCTCAGGAATGTCATCATATCAAAAAGTGGACAAACATGCCCTTAATATCTAACACGAAGCATTTAAATAAATGAGAATAAGGAGCCAAATCAGGACAGGAGTTCAATGAAATGAGTGAACCCAGATACAAAAGAAAGGAACGAGGACAGAGACTCCTTCGGAGCCATGGACACATGACTAGATCCTTGCTATGGTCAAAACCACAGTTGATACTGTTCTGAGTGTAATAGCATCACTAAAACAAAAAATGATCTGCAGGCAGGATAAATGGTTGAGACCAAAGAGTGCTTGTCTTTCAAGTACAATATCCTGAATTTGATCCCCAGAACCATGTTAATTAATTAATTATAAAGTTAGGATAGTTTCTGACATGTGCTTGTAATCCAAGCGCTGGGGGAAAGTGAGTCATTGGTTTCGCCAGCCTAGCCAAATGGGTGAGTTCTGGGCCACGGAGAAACGCTCTTTCAAAATACAACAACGTGGATGAGTCTGAAGAACGGCAGCCAAAGTGTCTTCCGGCCTCCACACTCATGTGTTTGCACACAAACACACATGCACATGTAGAGCAGAAGAAAACTCTGATTTAGCTCTCCCGTAGAGAAGTCCAGGGAAGAGGAGGTGAAAACAGTGTGAGAGCCAGAGGACGGGGAGGAGAGATGCGACCTGCTGCGTTGTAGACATGATGCATCTGCTACGCTCATGAGCACCGAGCGCCTGTGGGTACCCGCACATTATCAAGCCAGCAAAACTCGTGGACTGGGTAAATGGTCTCTAAACTCCACCCCTTACAGAGAGGCTATTGGCAATTGAGAGCTGCTGGGGAAGGAAGGGAAAGTTCTTCTTTTTGGAGAATTTGGTCACTGATAGAATTTCCATGGTCTAGCGGGTGACCCATTTACACCCATTCACATATGAAGAGAACTCACTGGACTTTATCAGGTTATCAAAAAAAAGAAAGACATGAAGTTGGGAGGAGGGACACGTCAGGTGTATACAGGAATAGGAGGGGGGATGGGTCGGTATGATCGCATTTCATCGCATACATGTAGGAAAATTTCAAGAACAAAGAAAAACATTTTAAATGATTTGAAGGCTCGCCAAGGTGCTGTGGAATAACTTCTAAACAATAATGGCAAACAATGAGTTACAAAAGGGTGTGGGGACCAGACAAAGCGGTGCTTGCGCACCGTGGTGACGGTGACCGTTACCACCCATACCATCTGTGTATCACAGTGAACCCACCCGCTTTCATTCCGATCGGGGAGCGCTGGTTTATTGCCAGGTTCTCAAGCCCTTTGAAGTCTGCTTTTAGACTCAAAGGTCTGACATTTCAAAGCATAAGCATTCTGGGGTTCGCATATCATAGTCCCGGTATATTTGTGAGTGACTGCAATTCCAGACACGTCAGCAGCCCTCTGCAAAGGGAAAGGTGGGAGGGGATGTCTATCTAGGCAAAAGTTCCCCCATTCCCTTGCAGAGTCCTGTGTGCACTCTGTTCTGAAGGGGTTTGGTAAGAGAAGTCCACATTTAGTTCTGCTTAGGAACTCAGAGCAGCAGAAGCTCCGCCTGGTCCCTAGAGGGAGGTGGCGTCGCGGGAGCCTGGTTCATTCCCACCTGGGATCTGCTAGTATTAGATCCAGGAAGGTGGAAACCATAGCTCTTCGGAGGAGAGTTTTCTTGTCACATGCCCCATCAAGAGATTTCAAAAGAATGCTAGCTTTAAAAGTTTACGTTAGGGGCTGCAGAAAAAGCTCGGTTGGTAAAGGACTTGCTGTGTAGGAATGAGGACCTGAGTTCCATTCCCAGAACCCACGTAAAAATCCAGGGGTGGTGGTGCACGTTTGTAATCCGGCATTGGGGAGATGGAGACAGGTGGATTCCTGGGGCTTGCTGACCAGACAAGCCTAGATGAATCAGTGAACCCCTAAGTTAGTGATAGACTGTTTCAAAAATGAAGGTGAAGAGGTTCTGGAGCCTGCTTACTCTAAAATGCTTGCAGTGTTAGCATAATGATCTGGGTTTGGATGTTCAGGATCCAAAGAAAAAGCCAGGCGTGGTACACATCTGGAACCCTAGAACAACAAGGGATAAAGACAGGCGGATTCTGAGAGCACGCCAACCAATCTAGCCAAACTGGCCAGCTCCAGGTTCAATGAGAGACTTGGCTCAAAAATCAAGGTAAAGCATGAAAGAGGATCCTTAGCATCAACCTCCGGCTTCCGCATGCACACAACATAGGCACGTGCACCTACATACACATACATACACAGAGAGATAGAAAGTACATTCAAATAAAGAGGACAGGTACACAGTTGACCTCCAGCCTCCACGCTCATGCATACACACACACACACACACACACACACACACACACACTCGTGCACCTAAACTCACATAATCTTTCTCTCTCTCTCCCCCTAAGATTTAGCCCAGTGTGGTACTGCCTCCCTTTCCCTGAAAGTCTTCTGTGCTTGGTCCCTAAGAAACACACAGATTCCAGGATAGTAACTTTGCAGAAGTATGGCAGCCAGTTATCCTGATAATAAAAATAGCTGACATTTACTGAGCACTTCCATGAGGGATCAGCCGGCCACAGCCAGCCCAAAAATCAGGGCTCAGGCCAGGGAGGACAATACAGAAGTGACCAGGCGGGGACTGCACACAAATGTGTGGAAACAATATGAGACTTCCCAGGGACTATGAACAACACCCCTCCCAATACTAGGAACAACAGGGGCTACTGTCCCTTCCAGTTTGTCCGTATCCAACCCTCCGGACAACTACAGCCACAGCCAGGGAAACCCAGAGAAACCGTGATCTTCGTACCATTTTCTAGGCACTCCTTTGATCATCCCACCTGCCTGTCTGGATCTCTAGACATTGCATTCATTTAGTGACCTCATCCTCTGCCTCTGAGAATAAGTTAGCTTGCTTTTCTTTTTCTTTGGTACCAAAGCTCTAACAGGAAAAATGTGGTATGACATCTCTCTACCAAAATGTAAAGACAGTGAATGGAAGCTATATTTAATACTTCCAGAGAGCTGCTTTGTAAGGCGTAGATGTTAAATAATTACCATTTGGATATATATGAATTAACAGTAGACTACGTGATTTCCTTATTTGGAAGTAGTAAAAAATAACATTATTCTGATATCTCACAGGTTCCAAACCACTACCCCTATGTAAAATTATATACTAAGGAAAGCTATTGAGGCTGAAGAGCTAGCTCAGTTGATAGAGTCACTGCTGTGCAAGCATAAGAACTTGAGTTTGATCCCCAGTACACATTTGGGCAAGCATCTGCTATCCCAGTGTCCCCTACCAGTAGATGGGAAGCTGAGATGGGAGAATCCCTGGAAACTCATGGACCAGTTAGCCTGACTTACACAGTAGCAAGCATCAGGAAACCCTGTCTTGAACAAGATGGGAGGGCAAGGACTGACAACTTACTGCTATCCACTGCCCTCTACACACACGCTGTGGCACACATATGCCCACACCCATACACAAGAACAAGCACATACATTCATCTGTCTCAGGCAAATGCATACTTTAGACCCTGGGTGATAAGTTGGATTCCTTGTAATCTTACGGACCTGAATTTATGGGTGATAACTTGGATGCCTTGTAAGCTTACTGACCTGAATTTAATCTTCATAACTCATGTTTAAACTAAACAAACAAAACAGGAACAAATAATTATAATTGCATCACTGGGGAGGCAGAGCATCTCCGGGCTCTTTGGACACTCAGCCTGAATGAACTGAGGAGTTTGAGGCCAGTGAGAAACTGTCTCCAAAACCAAGGTAGAGACACTTAGAGAGATGAGTTTGACCTCCAACCTGTGTGCCCACACCCACACAAACACTCACAAATGCACACATGTACACACACAAGTTTAAAGTAAACACTGATATGTTAAAATATTCATTTACCTGACATCCGTATTGGATGGAACACTCTGGATCTTGAGTCAAAATGAACCTTTCTCTTTTAAGTCATTTCTGTCATGTATGTAGTCACAACAAGAAGAGGACTGCTTTTTTAAAAAAATTTTTTCTGATATTTATTCCCATTAATTTTGAACAGTGTCTCGTGTATCCCAGGGTGGCTTTAAACTCTCTGTGTTGCTGAGAATGGCCTTCGGATGCTCCTCCCTCTGCCACCCAAGTGCTAAGATTACAGAAGTGCTTCCCTGTGTCTGTTTTGTACAGTACTTAGGACAGAACCCAGAGCTTCCTACATGCTAAGCAAACACTCTACTGAGTCATGCCCCCCAGCCTCGGTGATGAGAAAATTAATACATCATTGTTCAGTCAATTTGAGCTCAAGCCTTCTTGATTCCTTTGTGGTTCGGCAGAGAGTCTGTGTGTGTGCATGACCTCTATGTAATTAGTCCCAAATGCAGGCATGTTTCCGAGGGGAACTCCTACTCCCGGTCCTCTCGAGCCTGAGCATCTGGACCCCTAATGTTCTCAGAGCACTGGGAGACAAGGTCAAGGACTAGCTCCCATTCCATTGGTGACTCTGATGTAGGACATATGTTCTAACACGGGAACGACATTAGGATTAGAGCTGAGCCTTCACTGCGTTTCAGTTTCCACTTGGCCTTGAAGTCACAGTCGCCCAGCCTCAGTGTTGATATGAAATGCCTCTCATGGGCTCGTGTCTTTAAATATTTGGTCTCCAGCTTTTTCGGAAGGGTGTGAAACCTGTAGAATTTGGAGATGACAGGAGGAAGGCACGAACCTTGGAGTTCTGTAGACTAGTCCTACGTCCTGTCTGCCCTTTGCTTCTTGTGGAGGCAAAGTGGTGAGCTACCTCGTTCTTCTGGCACAGGACGTCCCTGCCACGATGGTCTGCATCTCTTCTTAACCTGTAAACCTCCATAACTCAGCTGCTTCAGTCTGGTATTTTGGCACAGCAGGGGGAAAATAAACGACACACACATCCTCTCAAGGGCTAGGACTGTGGACATGGACCACCATGACTCATTGCTAAAAGCATACTTGTGATGGTTAATGCTGATCGTCAGCTTGACAGAATCTAGAGCCATTTGAGAGAAGAACCTCTGGGCCTCTCTGAGGGGACTGTCTCAATTATGTTGATTGAAGACCCGTGCCAGAGCTGGAGACACCATTCCACCATTCCCTGTTTGGGATCCTGGACTATTAAACTGAAGAATCAGAGCTGAGCAGAGCCATGTGTTCATTGCTCCTTCTTCCTAAGGACAGACACGATGTGACCAGCCAGCCTCTGCTCCTGCCATTGTACCTTCTCTGCCTGTTGCCGTGGCTTGCCACCCTGGTGGCACTGCATCCCCCAAGAACCGTAAATCCAAATAGACATTATCTTAAGTTGCTTTTGTACTTGGCATTTTGACACAGCAATAAGAGGGCAACCAGGTCAATATGTAAATGGTTGGAGTCGTAGCTCCGTGGTAGAACACTTCCCAAGTGCATGGGAAACCCCTGGGTTCAATCCAAGTTGCCACACAAAATAATAACAACAACAGTAATAATCACAACAACGACAGTTAGGGTAGGTAAGAGAGACCACCCTGAATAGAAACATCAAAGCGTATGTAGAGCTAATCATAGAATAAACTCTAACAGCTCATAGCCTGTATGTATTCAGTATGGGTCACATGGCCGGTTGAGTTCTACGTCTTCCGCAGTCAACACAACAGAGAGGCACCTGAGTACAGACAATGTCCCCGTAAGAAGTTCATTACCATGAGGGCTTAGAAGAATGTGGAGTCTGCCAGTGGCAACTTGATCTGCCACTTTTCAATATTTTAATTAGTTACTTGGGCATGGGCCATCAAACCCAGAACCTTGCAGCTGCTCTACCACTGAACTGCATTCCCAGCCCTTGCTTTTCCACTTTTGTTTCTGTTTTGAAAGGGTCTCACTGTGTGACCCAGGCTGACCTTGAACTAGTATTCTGCTATTTCCAATTCCTGAGTGCTGGAGTTACAGGTGTGTGACACCACACTTGGCTCTAATTGGGTTCATCTTAAGGGCCGAGTTAAGGCCAGGTATCTCAGGCAACTGTGGTACCTCAGCCTACACAGGAGACAAGTCCATCAATGGCAGAGTGACCCCAAAGCCACCTTCTCCATCCTTTATACCTACTCCATCCTCCTTCTCTTACCTGTCCCCTATCCAGACTCCCTTCTGATCAATACCTCCACTTCCCATCCAGATTTAACCACTTTCTCAGTTCTATGTGGTAGATTTGGCTCCCCAACTAAGTGGACCCCTTTTCCTTAAGTATAGGGCTTCTACATACAGATTGTAACAACCAGCTTTCTGTTGCTCTCAAGAAATACCCAAGACAGTTAACTTTCTAAAGAGATTCATTTTGCCCAGCTTTGGATGTTCAGGGGCTCAGCACTGACATCACTTAGCTCCATGGAGGACTTTCTGATGGCGCAATCCTGAGACGGTTCCCAGGAGTCATCAAGTACCCGTGTGACCTTCGGGCCTCTTCTTACAGAGCCACCGGGGTTCAGTCTCGGCAGCCCCACCCTAACACCCTCATCTAAACATAATCACTTCCCAGGGATCCTCCAGTTTTCCACCCTCTTAATACCATTTACATTAAACTCGGGGGAGAGTTCCGGAAGACGAGCCTATTTAAATCACACAGCCAGTGTTGGTCATCCTAGCATTCTCGCAGCCTTCCTGGCAGCTACCCCCAGGCGTGGCTCCTTCTGCCTTCCTCCTACCCTCACAGGTCACTCTAGAAGCTAAGCGAGAAGACAGAGGCAGCCCAGCATGACTGGTTTGGGACAGACATGGACAGCTGGTACTGTGCACATGGCTGTGTTAGCGACTTTTCACACTGCTGTGCCAAAATGACTGACCGAAGCAGTAAAATAAAGAGAAGGATTACTTTGGTTCACAGTCTCCTATAGTATGGTCCACTGCGGTGGGACAGCATGGTGGCTGCCATTGGTCAGTCCATAGTGGAGGGAAATTTGTGCTAGTTTCTCACTGACGTCAACTAGGAAGCAGAGGACAAGACTGGAACCAAAGATGAGATGTCCTTCAAGGCCTGCTCCCAGTGACCTAATAATAAACCAGCTAGATTTCATAGTTCCCCAGCCTCTCAGAATAGAGCCAGTAGCTGGAACCAAGTGCCCAGACACATAAGTATGGTGGAGTATTAGTTGAAGATGTGTTCCATTTGTTTGTGCTATGGAATATTTGTTCAATGGGGCAAAGATGTGTTGCATTCTTTTATGTGGCATTTGTTTAACTCTGTGGAGCTGTGTGACCAAGAGCCAGGCAGAGGAGAAAATAATAGAAGGAGAAAAGAGGGATCAAGGGGAGAAAGGAGAGGAGGACTCCAGGGTCAGCCAACCAGCTACACAGCCAGTTACAGAGTAAAAAGTAAAGAGAGGTATATAGAAGGGTAAAAGCCCACAGATAAAAGATAGACAGGATAATTGAAGAAAAGCTGACTAGAAACAAGCCAAGGTAAGGCCGAGCATTCATAGAAAAAGAATAAGACTCCGTGTGATTTATTTGGGAGCTGGGTGGCAGGACCTCCAAAGATCCAAAGAGTAAATGCAACCCAACTACACATAAGCCTGTGGGAGATGTTTCACAACCCAACCTTAACAATGGCTAGATCCTAGCTGCTTATTCTTATCTCACTAAGAGGTCTGTTTGTACAGCACTTTCCTTTGAATTGAGATATTCCCTTTGGGGGGTGGGGAGGAAGAATCTAATAAGGTTCAAGAAATCAAGGAAGGTTACACATCCCAGGAAGATCCTGTGACTCACAAGGTTTATAGGATTTCCCTCTAGAGTTTCATGAACAATGACTGTGGCTGGTATGAAAGATTCTTTGATGGAGATGCCTGCGAGCAGTGCACGGAGCCCCAAGGACGTGGCTTTTGTGAATTGTCAGTCATGCTGGAGTGGCATTTTTGGTGCTCCAGATGTCAAAAAAAAAAAAACCACCTCCAATGGACTCATTAGCTCACTCACCTAGAATTGGGTGGAACCATTTCTTTGGTTTGTCGTCAGTGCCTAATTGACACGAATAGGTGTTTGCTGTGTCTCCACAAGGAAACGCCCCACAAAATCAGAAAGAGAATGCATGTCCAATTTGGACTGAATCACAACAGCCAAGCACAGAGATGTCCAAACCACATTGCTATACCAGGAGTGGTGGAGTCTCGGGTGCATCTGACTCAAAGTGAGCCACCTGGAGGCTGGCGTGCTTCCCAGTCCTAGGCATGCCCCTTATCAGGCTCTAATGGATGTGAGATCTCTCTCCAAGTTGCCTTAGAAATAACCGCCAGGACTGTGGCAGGCAGACCCTCTCATCTCGGTGCAGTGGCTCTGTGCAGTGTNCAGGCAGACCCTCTCATCTCGGTGCAGTGGCTCTGTGCAATGTCTCATTCTTACCGCTTTTAACACCGCCTTAGACAAGTTGCAGATGTCCCCTCGAAGAGTCACACCAGCTGATGAAGGTAAATATGATTGTGATGGTTGCTTCGTGATGAATGCAGCAACAGAGTCCCAGGCAGTGGGGTGAACCGGGAATTCAGACCCAAATCTGTTCAGTCTAAAACTCTGAACATATACTATAATCCTTGTTGGAGAGCCAGAGTAAGGTCCGCCTAGCTCTTGGAATTGGTAGAGAAGAGCAGGCTACTGCTCCCTCCCAAGGAGGAAGAATTAAGGGGTAAATCTCTTCCCTGCCCTCCCTACCACAGCCCCTTACAGAGAGCCTGCTACTCCTGGTTTTAAGACAACTGTTCCCATAGCAACACCCTGGCAGCCTCTCTTGTCTGTCAGTGTGTTAACAAAGTTGGTTCAGAGACCAGATAGTTTTGTAAAACTTGCAGAGGTGACACCGACATGACCAGCAACCAGGACTTCCCTTTTTAAATATCCTAATGAAATCATAGAAAAATTGAAAACTACTAGATGTTTGTGTCCTCGTGACCACACAAAAGAAATGAAAAGGGAAATGCTCCCCCTGGGAAGTCCAGAATATACTTTGTTTATGTTTTTTAAAGACTTTGAAATTTTTTATTAAGTGCATTGTAGTTGGGTGTTTTCTTGTTTTTTGTTTTAACTCTTTGGTCTTTTGAGGGCCCTCCACCCAGCTCTCAAATAAACACACAGAGACTTATTCTCACTTATGAATGTCTGGCCTTAGGTTGACTTGTTTCTAGCTGGCTTTTCTTAACTTAAATTACCCTGTCTACCTTTTGTGTCTCTAGGCTTTTATCTTTCTTTATTCTAGACACCTTTCTTCTTACTCCGTGACTTTCTGTGTAGCTGGGTGCCTGGCCCCTGGTGTTCTTCATTCTTTTCCCTGTTTCTCCTCAATCTTTTCTTCCCGGGTTTCTCCTCCTATTTCTTCTCTGTGCCTACCAGCCCCACCTATTCTTTCTCCTATCTACCTATTGACCGTTCCACTCTTTATTAGACCATCAGGTCTTTTAGACAAAGTAACACAGTTTCACAGAGTTAAAAACAAATTCAAGATAAAAGAATGCAACACATCTTTGCATCATTAAACAAATGTTCCTCAGCATAGACAAATGTAACACATCTTCAACTAATATTCCACAACAGTGCACTTTATGTGTGTCTGTGTGAGTGCATACAGGGGCTTAGGAAAGCAAGAAGAAGATGCTGCCCCCCCGCCCCTCCCCGGAGCTGGAGTTAC
>LOEQ01003595.1:20460-34028 GCA_001685075.1 Bramus lutescens | reverse complement strand
GTGCAGGGACCTGACTCCAGTCCCCTAGAAGAATGGCAGGTGCTCTTAACTGCTGGACCATCGTTTCATCTCTCGCCCTTTCTAATGCATGTGTATGGGCACGTAGAAGCATGTTCCTATGTGTGCATGGGGAAGCTAGAGAATAACCACTTGCCATCCCTCAGGAGTACCTTCAATGCTGGTTTTTGGAACAGGGCCTCTTTCACTGGCCTGGAGTTCACTAAACAGGCTAGGCTAGCCTTCTCGCAAGACCCAGAGATCTTCCTGTCGCCACGTTCCCATTACTGGGATTACCAGAGCCAGTCATCATGCCTGGTTATGTCTTTCAACATATGTTCTGTGTATTGACCTCAGGTCCTATATCCTACATGCTTGCTTGCAAGGCAAATGCTTTACCAACTGAACCATCTCCCCAGTGCCCAGGATGCCATTTTGGATCTGAAACATGATACATGATGCTTAAAACGTGAGTTCTGGGACTGGAGAGATGGCTCTGTGGTTAATTTGCAGTTAGTTTAAGGCATTTGGCAAGACAAAGTGCTGAATGTTGAGGTGCAGTTTTCTAAACACCAACATTCCATGTCATCTGCTTCACGTTTGGGGCCACCTCCCATTGCCTCCTACTCTGGATTCATTTCTCGTGTAGTGATAAAGTATCTCAGTGAAAAGCACCTTAAGGGAGATGGGTTTATTTCAGTTCACAGTTCCAGGTTACAGTCCATTACTGAGAGGAAATCAAGACATTAACTTGAAGCAGCTAGTCACACCCCAGCGGAGAGAAATGTCGTATTTACTTTTCTTTGATCTGTATGAGTGCCTTGCCTGCATGTGTATAAGGATACCATGTGCTTAGCTGATGGTGATGGAGGAAGGAAAGGAACTTTACATCCTCTGGAACTGGAGCTGCATGTGGTTGTAAGCTACCACGTGAGTGCTGGGAGTAGAACCCAGCTCCCCTGAAAGAGCAACAAGTGCTCTTAACCACTGAGTCATCTAAAGGCAGAGAAAAATGCATGCATACATGCCTGGTCCTCAGCTAGCTTTCTTGACTCTCATACATTCCAGGACTCCAAATCAAGGGATGGTGCCACCCACTTTCAGGCTGAATCTTTCCACATCCCCCACAGACATGACCATAAAGCTGATACAGCATAGACAATCTCTCATGGAAACTCTCTTCCCAAGCCCAAGTGATACTAGGTTATGTCAAGTTGACAGCCAAAATTGACCACGGCGCTCCCAATTGTCACCCTCTCTCTCATCCGTCTACAAGGCAGTGGGTTCTCCACCCTTACTCTCTAGCCTCTGTCCCAGGGTTTATACTGCCCTAGAGACTGTCACCTAAGAAGCAGTGGATTTTTAGCCTTCTTAGTTCCTGGCCCAGACTCTCCCAACTGACAGCAATGAGAAGACCACTTTTTCTTATTCAGTATAAATTTCTTTGCAGTCAGACCAGAGTTTATGCTAATGAGGTGTCCCTTGGAAAATGCAGCTGATGTAAAGAGGAAGCAGCCATGTCATTAAAGATTTGCGAGCCTCAGTCTTGACCCTGACCTCCAAGAAGGAGGCAGTCTAGAGGCTGAGTCTAGTGATTTAATCTACAATGTCTATGTAATGGAACCCTGATAAAACTCCAAATAAAGAGTCTCAGATAATACAATGAATACAGTGAGGTACCAGGAAGGTGGTGACCTCCTAGAAGGCCTGGAGACTCTGCATCCTTTTCCAGTATCTTCACCTATGCCCCTCTTCATCTGTCTGTTTATATATGCATCTGGTTTAATCCCAAGCAAACCTGTCATTTTGTGAGTTTTCCTGAGTTCCATGTGAGCCCTTATCACAATTTACTCAACCTGAGTGGGGATTATGGATGCTTTTAGCTTATAACCAAGTGGAACAGAAGCATGAGTATTCCAGGTACCCATGACTTTGGGGAAAGGATGGTAGCTGCAGCATGAAGTGGCCGGTCACATGGTGGTAGGTCTGGAAACACAGTATCTGACCCGAGTCATGTTTATGGCATGAAGTCCTTCACTTGTGAAGTCATCCCCAATTCCAAGTCATTAGTGCAAGCATTGAATTAAATTAACACAGTTGATCTTAGCTAAGCAGGGTACAGCCTGGTTAGAGCTTGGATGGGAGACCTGAAGTAAATCATAAGACACCCAGTTAGTGTCTAGAGAGGGGGACACTGTTGATATATTTGAGGTGTGCTGGGGATAGAGCTTAGATTTTAGAGCCAAGCTCACTCTCTAGTCTCTTTTGAATGTCCAATGTCCCTTGCAGCCTCATGTTTGAATATCTAGTCCCAAGAAGGTGATGCTCTTTAGGGATGATATGGAGCCTTTGACCTTGGCCCGTGGGTGGGTCTTAGGGTATTAAAGGTGAAACACAATCCCAATTCCCACCTGAGTCCTTTGATTTCTGATCCCCCATGATACAACCAACCACAGCAAGCTCTAGAGACCATGGACTGAACTGCCCCAGCCACCCTGCTTCCCCATCAAAATAGACTGTATCCTTTTAACTGTGAGCCCAAATCCACCCAGCTTCCTGTAAATTGCTTCTATGAGATATTTTGTGACAGTAGCAAATAATTACTATACCTGGCATACCTAAGACCCCTCAGCTCCCTCTCCAGCACCAGAGGGAGAAAAAGAAGGTCGACACATTTTCGATATTTTTAATAAATTCTTTGAATTTTTTCACAAATTTTACTCACATTTTTATTGGCCATATAATGAATTACCTGATAGCAAGTTAATTTGTAAAAAAAAATGGCCAAAAATCAAAATTCAGACCCCAAATTTTCATTTAATCCACTTTCTTCTAGGTAATATTTCTTTATACTTGCTTATAAGCAGCTTGTCCATGTTCCTGTAGCTAACTTTGGTTTCTTTCCTCTCTATTTTTGCCAGGTTTATTTTCCAAAAATGCATTTTCCCAACTTTTATTTTTCAAACGTGCTTAAAAAAAGGCGTTGTGTTTACAATGTTAATGGCCCCATTTTAATTTGCTTGTATTCTTGTTAATAATGAAATCTACTTAATGTGAGTTAAAACTAAAAGCCTGTCAGGGTAATTCACAAACATTTAAAAAACCCTACAGCAATTCTATGAGGATTCGCTGTTAATATTCTTAAGGACTTTCAATGGATAGATTAACCAGGCCTTGGCATCAACAGAAACAGCAAACAAATTAAAATTGGGCTCTTGGTACCAATCAGGGAGTATGAATGTTCTCACCCTTCAGCACGATACGGGATCCGGGATCCGGCTGCACAGGCACCCCCTCCCCCCAGAACATTTTATTGAATAAGCATTCTAAGGATCACTGGAGATGAGGGGGTGACCTCACCTTACCTGTCTTTCTCCCAGGAAAGCACAGGAGAACATTGATCGGACTGAAAATAATACAGCCCTGCTTGGCACTCACCTCCCAGCCATCTCTATTTGTACCAGAAAGCAAATTTCCATGCGAGTAATATAATTTACGCTGAATGTACATTTTATTAAAATTCTGGCCTTGGAGACTTCTGAAAATCCATTCTCAGACCTTTGAGACTCTTGCAATGTCTAAATGATCCCCCGTTTCCACGGTGGATTACAACTTCAAGAGCAGTGCCCACTGCTGGAAGGATTAAACCCCCTTCAGATTTAATCTCTTTGAGAATTCAGTTTATATTAAAAGAAAAGCACTTTGCTATGTATTTATACATTAAAAAGTAGGTCTTACCACGGAGCTTTGATACCGATCCCGTTTAATCTTTACAGCAATCGTTGGCAGGAAGAATTCATGTTGCTACTCGGAGCTGAAGCTCTTGAAGCTCAGAGAGACTAGGTGTCACTTTCAAGTTCACATAGCTAGTGAGAAGTAGATGGGCATTCTATTTAAATCTTCCAGTTTATATGTTAAAGCAACAGACAATGCTTGTCATATAGAAACCTCTCAATCAGATGGTGGGGGGTGGTGAGGGGGTGTGCGCACGCGCAACCTCGGGGTCATTCCTCGGGGTAGTGCACCTTGTTTATTTTAGATGAATTCTCTCATTGGTCAAGCAGGCTAAAGTGACCAGCCAGCAAATCCTAGGAATCTTCCTGTTTCTGCCTCCTTGCTACTCAGATTATAGGGATGCATGAATACACCTGCTTCTGTGTGGTGCTGAGGATGGAACCCAGAGCTCTGGGCATGCCAGGTAAGCATGCTACCGACTGAGCTTCATGCACAGCCCACAAAAGCTGCTTCTGTCATCTATTTCGGTCAACAATCACTCAAAAGCAACTCACACAACACCCCCGCATGCCAAGCTGGTCTGATGCCAGTCTTTGTTGTACTGGAGCAAGGCTGTGCTTATCTCTTTCCATATTATCTGCATCTGTTTAGTGCTAGAAAGACAAAATTGAGTAGGTAGCTGCACAGATTGCACCGCCTGTAGAGCATGAAAACCCTCGCGCTCTAGATTTTTACAGAAAAGGCTGACTTCTGTACAGGAAGTGAAGTTACAGAGTTAGGCAAGCTGGGGCCAGGCACGGGCATGTGGGTCTGGTCTGTTCCTTGTTTTAAGGGACGGGTCACTCAGTTTTACCTGGAACCAACCTCCCCAGCACCGGGATTACAAGCGCCTGCCACTATACCTAGCTTTTCGTTTTGTTTCGAATGTGGGTCTGGGTACCGAACTTATACCTTCCTGCTTGCGCCGCAAGCCCTTTGTCAACCGAGCTGTTTCCCTGGCCCTTATAAAACTCTTTTCTTCACTAAGCCACAATGGACAGAGTAAATAAATATTATCAAGCACTTCCCGCTCTTCACCCACTGGATGGTCTAATGTAAGCCTTCTGCTTTCTGGAATGTACTGGCACTTTCTGTGATCTGTCTTGTGCCGTTTAAAGCACAAAAGCCAAATGTCACCTTCTGGGAACTGTACAACATGAGGGGCTGTCATTCCAATGACAGAGCACTCTCGGGAGCAGTGCCGCTTCAAAAGGCATCAGACAGGTAATGACATTGTGAGTTATTTGTTGCCAGAATAGGGAATATTTTGAGCAGCTTGTGGCTGCATTGTGGTTGCATCAAAGGATATTTTGTTCCCGAGACAAGGGAGCTTCCAAGACAGACAATTGGCTGGAGGTTCTTAGCATTTGCTGCTCTGAGCCCTACGTGGTCTCCTTTGTGACATCCTCAATGTCCCTGTGACAAGTCCGCTGGCCTTTCTGGGGCCTGGTTACCTTCTTTGTAAAATGACTAGGTCACACTGGATAATGAATGAACACTTAGCGCAGGCTGCATGTTGAAAGCCTTTGCAAAAGGCCGCTGCATGAGCATGCCCAGCACACAGACATATGATGCCAATTTGGGGGAAAACATGGGGGCCAAATCTGTGGGGAAATTAACTTACACAGCAGTGAGGGTCCGAGTTAGCTACAGAAGCAGCCCACCAAATGGGTAAGGTAAGCTCTTAAGCCAAATGGCTTCTGTTTGAATCTGACAGGAGTCAATTCGCTTTAATAACTTAATTTTCAGGAGCCTTGCGGCGGGCTCACTGGATAAAGTGCTTGCCACACACGCATGAGAACCAGTGTTTGGATCTCTGACTCCTATGTAAAAGTTGGGAAAGTGTGGTGGCTCTCTGTAATCCTAGCATTCAAGAGGCAGAGACTGAGGATCCATAGGAAAGTGGCCAAATAGACTCTGGAGGATTGACAGACTTCATATCCAGCCAAGAGACACTGCCCCGTAAAGAACATGGAGCATAATCGATGCCAGCCTTTGGCTTCCGCATGCTTTACATGTTTAGATGCTTACACGTAGACACACATGAACACCACACACATATACACATGAAAGCAATAGTTTCCAATTATTTATACATTAAGCAGGTCTGGCGGAGCTGTATTTGTTATTTTCCTTGTGATGGCAACAATACGCTCCAATACACCCCCAAAAAAAAAGAAACTTGAGGAAGTTTGGCTCACAGTTTGAGGGCACAGTAACCATGCCAGGGAAGATGTGGCAGCAGCAGGAGGCGGCTGGTCACATGACATCCTCCATCAGGAAACAGAGAAAGATGGACACTGGTGCTCAGCTCACTTTCTCGTTTAGGCTTCAGTTGAGTCCACAGCCTATAGGATGGGGCTGCCCACGTTCAGGATGGCTCGTCTCACCTCAGTTAAAACTCTTTGGAAACCTGCTCACAGACAAGCCCTTCGGTGTGACTTCCAGGTGACACACAGGCAAGTTTGATGATGATTGACTATCACATTCCACATGCCCTTTCGTTTCTGCCTTATCTTCTCTACCTTCACCCGTCAGCCCCTTTCTTCATTCCAGTCTCCTCTCTACTCCATATGTACACAGTTATCCACCTACATGTCTATAAAGATATATCAGCACTTGAAAGAAAACGTGCAATGTCTGTCTTTTCTTTAACTGTGGTTAATTTTAATGAGTATGTCAGATTCTGTCCATTTTTATACAGAGAACTTAATTTTTTCTTATGCTGTTCTCTGATTGGCCTATCTCTTATCAGGCATGAACCCAGCAATGAGTGGGGTGGGGACGTATAAATTTTTCTCCTCTGCTGTTCGATTCTTTCCATGAAACTGTAAAGCTGACCTTCCTGTTGAAGACAAATTCCAGCCTGTAGAACCTCCAGGCAAGCATGAGAACAAAGCAGAAACCTATTTTATTATGAAATTGAATGACGGTGGCTCATTTATTGCAGTAATCAATAATCTCAGAATAGAGAAAGAAATTCCATATTGGAGTAGTGTAAACTATTTATGAAGGTTGGATCGCTTTTTGCTCCCAGCATAAGGACATATTGTAGGTGGGAAAGAGAAGGACCAGTCTCCAGGGCATTCCCAGGAAATGTTCGGGTTTTGAAATATTTAAACCAATAACGTGTCAGCTATAGGAACTTAAGTGAGAGCAGCCTGAACATCCCTTTAGATTTGAATAAATATTTTCCCATGCAATCCCTACGACTATGTTGAATTAATTCATAGACACAGCAAGACAAAAGGAAAAAGACAAAGGACTCACAGCATCTGTGTCTTTGTAAAGAGAAATAATAGAATCGTTTGTTTGGCGGTACTGGCTACTGGAACCAGGGCCATTATGTGAGCTACACAAGTGCTTTACCATGAAGCCACAGCCCCTGTGCATAACTGGGGATTTACCACTGAATCGTGCACGTTCCTAACCTCTTACTAGGAGAGTCTAGGCAGGTGCTGAATTGCCAAGTCTTATCTTTTACACCTTACTGGGGGATTCTAGGCAGATGCTCCAGCACTGAGCAACACACCTAGTTCCTCACTGGGACATTCTAGGCAAGCACCGTACAATGCTTTTAATTAGCATGAATTATTTCATTTGGTAGAGTTCCCTAGAGAAGCAGAACTGATAGTGTATATAGATTATCTATCTATCTATCTATCTATCTATCTATCTATCTATCTATCACATCTCAAAGGGGATATATTAGATCGACGTATACAATAGGGGCTAGTAAATCCAGCAATGACTGTCTGCATGCTGAGAAGTTGAAAACCAAGTAGCTGCTCAGTCCCCAAAGCTAGATAATTCTGGAATTTCAACCTTGTGCTAAAGGCCTGGAAGATTTCTCAAGAGCCACAGTACATGTGAGAAAGCTGAAGAAGCTGGCTTCTGATGTTGGTGAAGGATGTGAGCAGAGGCAGCATCAGAGTCGATGCCCTCACCAGCAAGAAGTAAAGACAGCCCCTAGAGCAGAAGTCCTCAACCCTGTGGGTCACGACCACTTCAGCAAACGTCTATCTCCAAAAATATTTATATTATGATTCATAACAAAATTACAGTCATGGAGTAGCAATGAAAATAATTTTATGGTTGGGGAGGGGGCCACCACAACATGAGGAACTGTATTAAAGGGTCCCGGAATTAGGAAGGTTGAGAACTACTGGTCTAGAAACTGCTTCCTACTATGGGGGCAACCAAGGTTAAACATCCCAATAATTATTTCCTATTTGCCCACCAGACATCTTCTTGAAAAATATGTTTGTGACTGGGTGTGGGTATGTGTGCTCACATGTGTGAAGGTACATACGTGTGTGCAGGTGCACATGCAGGTATTGTATATCTGTGTGTTGAGGTCAGAGGAAAACTCTTGAGTATTGTTCTTCATTTATTCTCTGACATGAATTTGTTTATTTGTTTATCTGGGTTACTTTAATGATTTATTTCTTTTTGTGTGCATTGGTGTTTTGCCTGTATGAGGGGGTCGGATCCTCTGGAACTGGAGTTCCAGACAGTTGTGAGCTGTCATGAGGGTGCTGGGAATTGAACCTGGATCCTGTGGCAGGCAGAGCATTCAGTGTTCTTAACTGCTTGACAATCTCTGCAGGCCATTTGTCTGTCTTTTGACACAAGGTCTCTCACTGGCCCAGAGATCATCTACTGGGATAGTGTGAGTGGCCAGAGAAGCCCAAGGATAGGCCAATGTCCACAGCCCTAGTGTTGGGATTCTAAATTGGTATTCTTAGTGGGCTCTAGGGACTCAAACTCAGGTCCTCACTCTTGCATGACCATCATTTTTTTACCAACTGTGCCATTTTCCTGGAACTCTGTATATCATTACCTTTTAATTGAGCTGTTTTTCTTCTGTTTAGGCCTTGAGGGATAGGCATCCTGGAGGGAAGCCTCTTTAGATACATGTTTCAGAGAGCTTAGTACCAGTCTGTAGTTCGTCATTTCATTCTTTGAATAGTGTCTTCTAAATGTCAAAGTTTTTACTTGTGAGAAAGCACTGTGGATTTTTTTTTAATCTTTTAAGGATTGTGGTTTTTCTCTTATGTTTCACTAAGGATGAAAAGGGTTTTCTCCTGTTTTTCTCCCAGAAGATTTCTACCTTGGTCTTTCTGTTTAGTTCCTGGGCTCTATTTCAGTATATGTTATAAGGTGCGAATTAGGATTCATTCTCTTGCTTGGGATAATCCAATTGTTGCAGCATGTGTTTAAAGGATTATGTTCATCAGCAAGATGGCCTGGAGGGTGAGAGCACTTTCTGCCAACACTGGTGGCCTGACTTTGATCTCCAAGACCCACGGGATGAAATGAGACAACTGATGCCTCAGGGTGTCCTCTGACCTCCACACACATCCCATGTGGCATGCACGCCCCTGCCTGCATAAATAAACACACAATAAATAAACACAAAATGTTAAGAGAACAGGTTAGAGGTTGTCATCCTTATATCTTTGCCAAATCAATTGACTGGTTGGTTATGGCGACCCGGCATCTGTAATGTCAGAACTTGAGAGTCCGAGGCAGGGGGATTGCCATGAGTTTGATACCAGCCCAGACTACATAGTGAATTTCAGGTGAACCTGGGCTGGAGATGGAAACCATGACTCTAACAAATAAAATCAAATAACCCAACATACCTAGGCATGGTGGTGCTCACCCCTAATCCAGAACTCAGGAAACAGAGGCTGGAAGAGAGGAAGTTCAAGGCTAACCAGGGCTACACAGAGAGTTCTGAGATGGCCAGGATTACAGGGTAAAATTCTGCCTCCAAAACAAAGTGAAACAAAATCAGAGACTATAATTTGACCCTCTAAATAATGTAGTTCAGTGATAGAGCACCTGCCTAGAATCCCCCAGGGAGGGGCTGGGGTGTGGCTCAGTGGTAGAGCCCCTGCCTAGAATCCCNTGACTCAGTGGTAGAGCTCCTGCCTAGAATCCCCCAGTGAGGGGCTGGAGTGTGGCTCAGTGGTAGAGAACCTGCCTAGAATCCCCCAGTGAGGGGCTAGGAACACAAAATTTCACTGATAGAGCACTTTCCCACCATGCACAAGGTCCTGGATTTATTCCCAGTATAACAATAATCTTATAAGCAAACTGAGAGGTGCTCTTGGTCAGATCTCAAAGGTTTCTTCTTCCAACAAGCTCTTAATTGATTTTTGCTTACAAACACTCATACATATAAGTAATTAAACAGGCTGATAAAATGAAATCCTTGTCTCACCCAGCTGAGCATGGATCTCTCTCCTACACTCACAAAAGGCCACCAAAGAGGCATCCACTTTGCTTTCAGAGGCAGGGTCCTTCACTGAACCTGGAGCTCAACAAATAGACTAGGCTTGCTGGCCACGAAGCCTCAGGGATTTACCCGTCTCTCCCTTCCGTAGGCTGGAAGCTGGGTTTTTAATGTTGGCTCTGGGGATCAAACTAAGTTTCTTATGCTTGCACAGAAAACACTTTATTAACTGAGCCGTCTTCCCAGCTCCAAATGCATTTTTCAAGCAATGTAGTTGAACTGAATCTGTCAGGTTCATCCACTTGGGCATTGCTGTAGAAAAGCCTACAGAAATCATAATTTTCTAAAAGATAATATCTCGACTCTCGTGTAAACATAAAATGAGCAAGTGTCAAAGATCTTATTCAATTTATTCATTAATGACATGTTAAGATTAGTTCACAGAAAGTCTGAAGAGCTGGGTATTTAAAGATCAGTGTTCAAAGAAATGTTACAATGGGATTTTTTTTTTTTAGCTAGATCTAAAAAATTCTTTTAAAGTTCTATAGGGCATCAAAACATCATTTGGGGGTTTTCTGTTCTACCAGACAGAAATTATTTGCTTATCTATAGGATGAAATCTCCAAGTTAACTGTACCTTCGCATTTGTCATGGTTAGAATGTGCTCTCCCCTCCCCAGGTTCATGTTTTTTAACACTTGGCCCTTGGTGCTGATAACGCTGTTTTGAAAGTTTTTGAGCCTTTAGGACAGAGGTTCTCAACCTTCCTAATGCTGAGACCCTTTAATACAGTTCCTCATGTTGTGGTGACCCCAACTATAAAATTATTTCATTGATACCTCCTAACTGTAATTTTGCTACTGTTAGAAATCATAATGTAAATGTCTGATTGCAGAATATGTGATGTGTGACCCCTGTGAAAGGGTCTTTCATCCCCCCCAAAGGAGTCGTGAGAACCACTGTTAGAGGAAATGAGTCACTGGGGGCAGGCCTTGAGCATNCTACACAGGCAGTGTGACCAACTCTGCCAGTTCCCACTGCCCTGACTTCCCCACCACAGTGATCTATCTCCCTTCTTACACCATGAACACAAATAAAATCAGAAAAGTAACTAACACAACAGAATAGGCACTTTGGGTAAACAATAACAAAATGTATTCCCTGTGTTGAATGGATCAGGGCCTCTATATAACTGATAGTCCATGTTCCTTGTATGGTTGACATATTTCCAACTTTGCTTAATTTTCCTTAACATTCAAGGGAAAGTTCAGCTTGGGGTATAAAAACTTCCTGACATTATATCCTTGGAAAGCTAAAATAGCAGAATTGATCCTCATGATTGATTGATTGAAAGACATCCACTTCCTTTTGTCCCAACTACAAAGCAACTCTGGGTCAAGACCAAGGTCAGAACACAGAAATTTCAACTCCCATCACTCTGCACACGATGTCTGAAATACTATTTAAAGAAAAACACTATTGGTTATTTAAGATGGTACCAAGGCAGTCAGAATCAATAGAACAAGAAGAGATGCAAAATGTTAAGTAGCTTGTGAGTACCGACTTTAGAAAGCATGCCTGTTGCTGCGATGTGGCCAAGTCCTTAATGGAGGGAAGTCAGGCCAGGAACTTGAGTAGAAACCATAGGGAAGGCTACTTACAGGCTCACTCTCTGGCTTACTGAGTCATGTTTAGTTAGGTTTCTTACATAGGTCAGTTCTACTTGCCTAGGGGTGGTACTGCCCACAGTGGGATGGGTGCTACTATATCAATCATCAATCAAGATAATCTTTCACAGACATTGCCACAGGCCAATTTGCTCTGGGCAATCCCTCAATTGAGACCCTTTCAGAAGACTCTAGGCTGTNATATATAAAATTCGGGTGGAATAGCAAGATGACCAAGAAGTACCGGTAACTGCTAAGCCGTCTTTCCAGCCCCTGTAATAGTATTCAACATGGCTATGAAAGGGTTAAAGAAGATATAGCATTCAAAGAGGTCTTATTAAAGGCAAGGGCAGAGAGCTGATGCTGATGCAGACAGATTGCCTCTTCTGTGAAGATGTACACAATGCTTCAAGTATTAAACATCCCCCACCAAGACCCTTGTCTGTAAGTACTTGGTCCCCAGCCTTTGGAGTGGAAGGCATGGATGTCAGATCTGGGTGGGTCACAGGGGCGCACCCCTAAGAGTTATATAAGCCCGGCCTTGCTTCTGCTCAGAGATCTCTGCATCAGTCAGCTGCCGTGAGATGCCCAGCTATCCTAAGGTTCCCCTACTGCAGACTACTTGCTGTAGCTGCCTTCACTTTCTTGCCATGATGGGCTGAACCCTCCCAGCCATGAAATAAAATAAGCCCTTCGTTCATTAAGCCGTTTCCGTCAAGTATTTTGCTGTCACAGTGATGAGCAAAAGAATGACTACAATGCGTACTAGGGTTCTCAAAAGCGATCCAGTAGGCTATTTACATGAGCTTTATCAGAAAAACTGAGTCACGTGGCTATGAAAACCAAAGATCCCCACAATAGCTCCTTCTGAAAGCTGGATGTCTTGAGTTACTGTTGATGTGGCTGAATCTAATTCAGTGTCCTGAGAATCAGAGGGCAGGGGTTGTGAGTGAACTGGAGTCTCAAGGCTAGAAAGGCCCAAGGTTTTGCTAGAGATGAGGAGAAGAAAGAAGAGAAAGTGGAAGGGGAAGAAGAAAAAGAGGACGAGAGAAAAGGAGGAAGAGGAGGAGGAGCCAGGATTCCCCTGGTGGATTAATTCCGTGGGGCTCAAGTTTTCGTGATCCAATTGGTTCCCAAAAGCTCTGCCTCAGCACACTGTTACCCGGAGACGCAATCCTAGCACACCTAAATCTTCATAGCCAGCTCAGATCTAAACTATGCCGCTTACCCTGACTGCTGCTGTAGAAGGGGAGGCGGGGGAAAACCCCAGGGCTTTTCTCAGTTCCCCCGACGCAGGGAGAGGAACACTGTCGCATTTTATGATGTTCACACCTATCAGAACATTTTAGAGAACATAAAATATTTTTAAAGAAGATGCAATATCTGTCCATATGATGGCAAAAAATGATTATGGAATATTATAAAGAAAGCAATTAATCCGCACTTTAAACTAATTGCCTAACCCAGTGGGTCTTTAAATTATTCATTAGTGCTATTTAAAAATAATTGCAGTTTATGAGGACAACCCAATATGGATTTCTTTTAGGAATAAAAATGAAAAAAAGTCTTTTAGAAAAATTTACAAATTGTTTACAGCTCTTAAAACAGGTCGAGTTTCTAGACCAACTTAAAATTCTCATTACTCCCTTCTTCAATCTAATCACCTTTAGCCTTTACCATACCAGTGCATCATGAGGTTCTCTGAAATGGTTCTGAACTCCTAAAGAAGACGATGATAGACACAGTTGTAAAAGAATATGAAAGATGAGTTGATAGTGTGTTTGCCGCTCAACGTGAGATTGATACTCAGAACCTATGGGGAAAAATTCCATGGTGGTATGTGTTTGTAATTTCATCACTGAGGAGACAGGCAGACCCTGAGAGGCA
>LOEQ01003594.1:136027-146342 GCA_001685075.1 Bramus lutescens | reverse complement strand
CTCTCTCTCTCTCTCTCTCTCTCTCTCTCTCTCTCTCTGTGTGTGTGTGTGGAAGCTGGAGGACAAGTACAAGGAGTCATCAGTTCTTTTCTCCTATCCTCCCACCTTTACACTGGCTCTGGGATGAAACTCTGGCTTGTGTAGTTTTCCCCACTGAACATCTTGCTGGCCCTGGACGGGTTTTTATTCTTTTCTTCCCCCAGCTCCTCCTTCTGTGTTCCTTTCACACTCAGTAAACAAAGAAGCAATGAAACACATATACCCACACACTGTGTCCTTTCCTGTATCTCTTCTGATGTCATGAGGTTATTGTACTAAGCAAGAATAAAACGCTACTTTTCTTTTTATTAATGAACTGAGGTCATGATTTTGGCTGTAGGGTACAATGTCATCTTAGAGATCAGAAGAAAATTTGGTACCTTGTGAAATTTCATGACATGGGTGTTCCCATCTGCCTAGCTAAAGCTAACACTTTCCTCAATGTTATAAATTGAGGAAAATAGTGGTATGAAGAAGTAAATTGAAAATAAGACTCCACATATTTCACTCTGTGGTGAAAACAGAACCCTAATAGCTGATAGAAATACGATGTGGGGGAATTTGGTTTTCTAGAGAAGCTTGGTTTTTCTATGCCACTAATTATCATGAAATCTTCAGTAGGTATGACTCATTTTTCAAATACAGCAAGTTTTATCACTTAATATTCACAACGAGGCTGCCACAGCATAGAAATAGAGTCTCTAGAGACCAGCAGGAAAATTAAACCACAAATTGACATAGCACAGGTTGCTATGTAGTTGGCACCCTACAGCATTCAGGATTCTGTAAGCATGGGAGCTTGTACCTTGAACTGCAGGTAATGATGGTCATCCTCAGGATCAAATAGGTCAGGACTTCTGATTGCATCTTCTGAGAGTAGCAACACCTTCATCCCAGGAAGATAACATTCCAGGTCTCCAGTCTGGCCTTGAGTCCTGACACTGTCTCCAAGTTCCTTCCACAGCACCAACCTTTCTTCTTCTCACTTCCTTGTGTTTCCCAGTCCCTTTCTCTGTAATCACACTGTTTTTCCAGGGCACCCAAGGGTCACTCTGGCACTAAAGCAAACAGACTTAATTAGGTTTGATTACTTTTTAATAAATCCTGGAGGACTGGAAAAAGCACTTGGTAAAATAAGCATGAGCTATTTTTAGAAATGAATCTTTAGAATAGAATAGTGTATACTTTCACAATTTTTTTTAAAGGAGAGGGTCCCTGTAAGATGGCTCAGCAGGTCAAAGGCCTGACTGCCCACCAAGTGTGAGGACTTCAGTTCAAACTCTGGTAACCACATAGTAGAAAAAAGGAACCAATGTCCACAAGTGGTCCTCTGACCTCCACAGGCTCACTGAGATATACATGTCACTAAGTAAATGCATTTTTAAAAGATTTATTTTTTTCCTCTCTGATATATTAGGAGCCACCTTCCTTGAAAAATGGTTCCTCACCACCTTCTCTCTCCTAGATTACTTTTCTTTCAGGCCAAACCAGAATATTCTGACAATGCTGAACAAGAACATGGCAGAAACAGTCAGGCTATAGAATTTTCATCTAACTACAAATATGGGACTTATTTATGCTTATTGATTTGTGAACTCTTAGTGTGCATCATATCTTCATCTATGAGGAAGAACATTGTGACAGTTCACAACTGAACAGAGAAGCAAACTAAGAATATAAAAGCCTCAAATACTGAAATCCTAGCCTGGACTGTAAACCTGTGCAGTAGATTTAAAGAACATCGGCCATGCATGTGTTGCAAACTTGGGTCCATATGGGGTTAAGCAGGATTTGCCTTAACGGCAAATTTCTCCACATAAACATTGTTAATGAAAACCAGAATTGTCTTCACCCATAGAACAACTTAGATGGTGCAAAAGGATATCTCATTTATCTGCATGGCCTTTGTACTGTTTAACTCCAGCCATGCTGGTGGTGCTGATGAAGTGTATGCCAGAGAGTCAGCTTGGGTTCTGCAGAGTAACAGCTTAACGCAGAAATGTATACTTCCATTAAATGCTCTTTTTCCTGACATGCATGAAAAAGTGAATCTGCCCAGTAATGCTCACTGAAGAGACCATAGCTTTCTAAATTTCAATATATCTTCTTGTCATCTTCAGTCATCTAGCTCAAATATCTGAGGCTTGAAAGAAATTAGTTCTACAGGGAAATCAAGCCTCTACACCTCACTGAGATGAAAGATTCAATACACTTTTTTCCCCTTCCCCTTAATATTTCTTTGAGAATCAGAAAAAAAGTATTAAAAATCACTGCACTGTTTTAATTTTTAGTATTATTTATAGTCAGCAAAGCAATAAGCTAGATATTGTATGCAAAATAGCAATATTGTTTTTATTCAGATTATTGGACAAATAAATGCCCACTCTTTGCCTAGATGTTTACTCAAATATGAACTTCATATTTGGTAGAGATTATTTAGGAAAGGAAGTCTTAAAATATGATGACAATAGGACCTGCATGTCTATCACACTCAGAATGAATGAATGTCACTGTCAGAACAGCCAGCCTTCCTCCCCTTTCCCTATCTTACCCTCTAAGGAATTCCTGGTTTAATAAGCCTCACATTTCTTCTATACTGAATGAGACAGAAACTTATTGACTCTCTTCAAAGTGTATTACCTGCTTTTTTTGTATGCCTTATACATTTTTAACAAAAGCCACATGTCTTAGGCAATGTTCTATTGCTATGAAGAGACACAATGACCACAGTAACTCTTATAAAGGTAACATTTAATTTGGGCTGAATACAGGTTCAAGGTTTAGTCCATTATTGTCATGGCAGGAGGCATGGCAACACACAGACAGACATTGTGCTGGAGAAACAACCGAGAGTTCCATCCTTGGATTGGCAGACATCAGGAATAAATGAAGATACTGGGCCTGAACTGAGCTATTGAAACCTCAATGCCCACCCCTAGTGACACACTTCTTTCAACAAGCCACATCTATTCCACCAAGGCCACCTCTCCTAATAGTGCCATTCTCTGGTGACCAGTCATTTAAATCTGTGAGCTATGGGGGCATGCTTATTAAAACCACCACATAACATGATGTACTAGCTTTATTCTGTGCTACGAAGTTCTTTCATACTGTGATGTAAAAGTGTGATAAGAGAGGACCATTCTACATCCTGTGATAAGATCCCAAGCTTTTGTGTCCCTGTGTCCCTGGGTACTGAGCTTCACTAGCACTCCCTAGCTCTCTAACTCCCCCCATCAGAGAGCTCAAGGAATGAATATCTCCTTTCCTTTACAGGAAAATATGACTCTCTGAGGCAGTGGGGATTTCCCTTCATCCACAGGGAAGGATGTGCGTAGGTTCAGATGGGTATTTCCTTTCCATTGCAAGAATAGCTGGATAAAGTTGGAATTGGGGACTCTGTGTCCTACTTAAGTAGATTTTTGTTTTAATAAACCTTTATTTTATTTATAATGGGCTAACGTATGAAATTACATCATTTCCATTCCACACTCTCCCCACCCCAGCTTCTCCCAGATCCTCTTACTTCTTCTCAATTTTATGAGCACTTCTTTAATTATTATTGTGTATATGTCTGTGAGACAGATAGACAGACAGATGAATAAAAGATAGATAGATACATAAATAGAGATAGATAGAGAGAGATGGATAGATAGATAGATAGATAGATAGATAGATAGATAGATGATACTCCTACTGAGTCCATTTAGTTTTCCTCATATATACATCTGTTTAAGGCTGTTTACTTAGAATTGTCTAAATATATCAGGGACACTATCCCAGGAGAAGACTTATTCTTCCCCTCTCACTTATTAATTACCTGTAGCTCTTCATGTAAGAGTGGGGTCTTGCTTTTCTCCATCCACATTGAGATGTCAGCTGTGATTATCATTGCTCTGGTCTTGTTGAAGTGAAAATATTTTTAAGATTTCATAGATTCAGTTCCCCATGTCTTATATAGAAGACTCTATCTTGTTTATAATGTAGAGGTGGTATTGTAAATTTATCCATTAGAGATGGTTAGCACAACTCAAGTCATTTGTTTTATGTATTTTACCAGTTATGGATCTCTGTGATGATCTCTTTCTGCTTCATAAAGAAACCTCTTTGATAAGGGATGAGAGCTACATTTATCTATGGATATAAGAATAAATATTTTGAGTGTAGTTGAGAACTATGGTTAAGCATATACTCTGGGCAGTGGTCTCATATGCCTTTAATCCCAGCACGTAGGAGGCAGAGGCAGACAGATCTCTGTGAGTTCAAGATCAGCCTGGTTTACAATAGCTAGTTCCAGGACAAGTTCCAAAGTTACAGAGAAGCCCTATCTTGAAAATTTTTTTAAAAAACCAACACAGGTAGTTGGCTATCTCTACAGTACATGATGATATCACCAAGACATCTACTGTAGACATAAACAGTAGAGTTTATGATATTACCAGCACAGATAGTTGGCTAGGTCTACAGAAGAATTTATGACATCACCAGCACATATAGTTGACTAGGTCTCCAGGAGAGTTTATGACATCACCAGCACATGTAGTTGACTAGGTCTCCAGGAGAGTTTATGAAATCACCAGCACAGGTACTTGGCTAGGTCTACAGTAGATTTTATGATATCACCAGCACCGGTACTTGGCTAGGTCTACAGTAGATTTTATGACATCATCAGCACAGGCAGTTGACTAGGTCTACAGTAGAGTTTATGACATCACCAGCACAGATAGTTGACTAGGTCTACAGTAGAGTTTATGACATCACCAGCTCAGGAACTTGGCTAGGTCTACAGTAGATTTTATGACATCACCAGCACAGGCAGTTGACTAGGTCTACAGTAGAGTTATAACATCACAAGCACAGGTGGTTGGCTAGGTCTACAGTAGATTTTATGATATCACCAGCGCAGGTAGTTGACTAGGTGTCCAGGAGAGTTTATGACATCACCAGCACAGGAACTTGGCTAGGTCTACAGTAGATTTTATGACATCGCCAGCACAGGAACTTGGCTAGGTCTACAGTAGATTTTATGACATCACCAGCACAGGAACTTGGCTGGGTTTACAGAAGTGTTTATGACATCACCAGCACAGGTACTTGGCTAGGTCTACAGTAGATTTTATGACATCACCATTACAGGAACATGGCTATGTCTACAGTAGATTTTATAATATCACCAGCGCAGGTAGTTGACTAGGTCTCCAGGAGAATTTATGATATCACCAGCACAGGAATTTGGCTAGGTCTACAGTAGAGTTTATGACATTGCNCAGTAGAGCTTATGACATCACCAGCACAGGTGGTTGGCTAGGTCTACAGTAGAGTTTATGACATCACCAGCACAGATAGTTGACTAGGTCTACAGTAGAGTTTATGACTTCACCAGCTCAGGAACTTGGCTAGGTCTACAGTAGATTTTATGACATCACCGGCACAGGTGGTTGGCTTAGTCTCCAGGAGAGTTTATGACATCACCAGCACAGGAACTTGGCTAGGCCTATAGTAGATTTTATGACATCACCAGCACAGTTACTTGGCTAGGTCTACAGTAGAGTTTATGACATTGCCAGCACAGGTGGTTGGCTCGGTCTACAGTACAGACACTGTCAAATTGAGTACAGTCTGAAGTTAAAACAAATGACTATTTTCCCCCAACAGGTCAGGCTATTATAAGTTTGTTTCTCAGAGCAAAATAACATTTCTTGGAACATTGTTTTCCAGCCTTGCCCTGCAAGTAAGTTTGTGTGTATATGTATAGTTTTATATTTTACTTCATTTCTGCTAATTTTTGTCAAAACCTGGTAAAGTTCTTGAAGGTAAAACTAAAACACGATGCCCCACCTCTTACAACTAATATCTGGGAATTTTTATTTCTCACTCATTCTCAGAAATTATGGACTATTTTCCCTAATCCAAAACTAGTTCCTAAAGAGAGTTCCACTAATGGATTTTTGTTCTGGGAAGTAGTGCTTTTTTTTTCTAATCTCCTTGTTTTTCTTGCCAGTTTGGAGGGGAGACAGTTTGCCCTGTGATCTCATTTTTTTTCTTCTGATGAATGCCAGAAGAATTGTTTATTATTCAGTTTGTTGGGGATTTTACTTCTTCTTAGAATGAATTGGCAATCTCTAATATCCTTATATGCCAACTCTGGAGCTGAAATTCACAATAGTTTTAATACTTAATGTCCCTGCTTGGATGGTTTCAGGAACATCTGGTGTCATTCTAATGCTACTCAAATGGAGATTCTGAGATCTCAAACATGCTTTGGAAGACTTTTATCTAGTTTGTTTGTGAGGCAAAAAGACGAAGCGTAAGCAATTATTATTTTTTTTATCTTTTTCCCAAACATTGAAACACAACAGAGGAAAGGTTGGAGTAACTAGATTCACCCTGATGTGTTAGTAACTAGGCTGGCAAGAGAACGGGGAGGGAGCATATGTGCCTCATAGTCACACTGAAGGCAATGTTTTACTGAAATGGAAAGAAGGGCAGGTGGGTTACATGCAAGACTTTCATTACGTTTCTCAGGCAAGAGATTCTTTGTCTCATCTTTATGAAAGTGAAATGAAAACATAAGGAGGGGACTCTCCTTCCTCACGACAACCAAAACCCTGTTTCCAAGGCTGTCCATATTGTAGAGATCTTACCAGGCCAACAAGGTGGCTACATTGGACATGGGCTTATCTACTAAGCACAATTATTAAGACCATGTTCCTAGGAGAGCTTTGGACAATACCAACTATTGTTTATGGATAAACGCTAAATTAGGTTAGTTTCACGTTGGGAGTGAGACTGGTTCCACAATGTAGGATGCCATTTAAGTCTTGTTTTCAATCCATTGTTCACAGAATTTACTTATGACTTTTCTTATTACATCGGGGAGAATATGGATGGAAACTTACTACACATTGGAAGAGCAGGTGGGACCTTGCTGATAAAAAAATAGGCTAAAGATCTAAACACAATTGGATAGCTAATAAAATAACTCATATTTACCCTGCACACAAAACACAGACCTCCTCTGGTTATCAGGCTACTACAGGGCTCCTATGCTCCCCCAATATTTCTTTGATTGAATATTTAGTCTAATTCAGAAATAGAGTACCAGTACACAAGTTTGATTATCACCCTAAAGATACATTGTCCATTTGCCTGTTTAATTTTGTTTCAAACTTAGGTAGGAAAACAGAATCCACATTATGTATTGCCCTTTCCAATGTCGTTAATAGTATTTCCAGGTAGAAAAGTAATACATGATATAGTAGAAATAAGTAATTCTGATGGCTATTCAGTTAAAAGTCATGACATTTGTTTCAGTTTTAATCTGCATTCCCAGAATAAACAACTATTTCTGGAATATTTAAGGAATATTATATGAATAATCAAATGTGTGCATGAGTGTGTATATTTCATGTAAATAGTTTCTTAATTTTGCTCATTCTATTTAAGCTTGTTTCCAGATATTCAATCAGTATAATATGTGTGTGGTCTATTTTATTTCTTAATTGTATACAAAAAATCAACTTTTGACTGTACCATTACATTAACTAGTACACCAATTTGAATTCAAATTATTCCTGTTCTTTTGTGGTTGAGATATTATTTCACTAGCATTTTCTGTATACTTCTGTACATCCCTAGAAGTAGCTATACTGCAATAAGAAGTATATACGATTGTATAGACTATATATCATTGTCAAATTGCTCTCTAAGATAGCATATCTATTAGCAGCATTTGAGGATGTCTTCTTGAACCTTTATCAATAATGAATCATTTCAAATACCTTGGTTTCTAAAATTTCTACTCCAAAAGTATGTATTTGAAAATAGAAACAAATATCACAATGATACAGTATTTTAATATTTTGACATAAATATCAATGATACTCACAAGCTTCCTTTAAGATTTAATGCATTAAGCTGAATGAACAAGGTGTGTTTGTGTGGAAATATTTGACTGACACTGTTGTTCTTCATTGAAATTGGACCATACCTTTGGGTTCTTTTAAAAAGTACACTCTTGGATGCAACATATCATTCTTATTTCTAGTTTGAGCAACCCCATTTGCAAATAGTGAAATTAACTATACCAGGTATGTGATCCCATGGTGTCTCATGTAAGTGGTCATATTTTGCTGAAAGAAAACGCCAATGAAGTATAACCAAAGGTCACATATTCTAATGAAGCAGTCTCTGACTCATGGCTGTACTTTTACTTTCCCGTTTTTGTAGGCTAGGCTTTTATTAGCATAAAGATCATCTAATACCTGTAGCATTTCAAGTTCAAGTGATTCTTTATCTGATGTATTTCTTTGTCCAGAATGAAAAGTAACTGAATTCTTATAAGCTTTGAGAAAAAGACACGAAAGGCCAGGATGCTGCTCAACAGAGAGTGATAGAGTCTAACATGCATGAAAAACTCCATAAAATTGGGTATGGTGGTACAGACAGGAATATCACAAGTTCAAGGTTATCATTAGCTACATTGTGAGTTCAAGGTTACTAACCTGGTACCACGTCTCAACAGAAAGGAAGTATGAGAGAAAAGAAGGATGAATGGGAGGAAGGAAGGAAAGAATGGAGGAAGAGAGGGAGGGAGGNAGGGAGGGAGGGAGGGTGAGAGAAAGATGGGGAAAGGGTTTAAGATGTGTTGAAGAAGGAAATTTGGGTTTACTCTGGTAGATGCTCATGAGTTACCATCACTCAAAGTGGCAAAGTTAATTAGAGGAAAGGAAATGATTCCTGTGTTCAGAATTACTATTTAGTGGGTGCTTTCTTTCTGAAGCAACTGCGCTTTGTCTCTCCTGTCCTAGATAGTCTTCCATGCTCCTGACTGTTAGGGACAGCTGGTCACTCAAGCAGCCTAAACACAATTCATCCCAACTGTTGCTACTACTGACCATCAGTCCCTTTTCCCGTCACCACTCTCTTCCTCCTCCATAGGGCTGAGTACCATTGGAACTCTGCATTGTGAGTCTTCTCATCAAATGAAATTCATAAAGGATTGCATGGTTTCTGTGCGGGGTTTTATGTGAGATAGAGGTGGATTTATGTTATTTGAGAGTTAGCTACACACTAACTTTATGTGCTATTTTAGGAGAACATCATAAGTTTTCCACAAGTGGGCATTATTACTTTCTTGTTTCATATGTACAAATCCATTGACAACAATGCTTTGGTAAGAACTTAAAGGTGAGTTTTCTATCACATCATCTCGCCTAAGTGAATCAATATTGATGGGCTCATTGCAAGAACATAAATCAAGGTATCTGCAGAGTGTAACTATTAGCAAACTGTGAATTAGTAAGCAGTGATAATATGTTTCATGTGATTTCAGTTTCTCCTAATGTAGAAGAAATAAAAGTAGAAAATAAAGTAATTTAAGACATATCAGATAAACAAAAGATATAGTAAATAATAGTGCCCATTTGTCCACAGCTTAGCTGAAGAATTCAAATGTAGCACTATAGTTGAAGCCCCATCTCATGAGTGCAGTTATCTCTTCCTTCCTTTAATAGCCTCATCCTCTTTCCTTCATCCTCTTGTAGGGGCAAACTGGGACTTAAATTTTAGAGTTATCATTTCTGTTTACACCTCTTATCTCCAAACATTATACAGCAATGCTGTGGTTCTTTAAAATATGTCCTTCTTTTATGCTTTACCTAGTAATTTAGAGCTACTTCTTTTTGTTCATATGTTTTCATGGTTTAGATTCATGTATGTTGACAAATTTGTTTCTAGCTTATTAAGCAAGAACTTCTAAAATGTTTTACTGAGATGTTGGTAATAGAAATAATAACTTGATTCTATAGCACAGGAGCTGAATCTTAGACTTTCTATATTATTTATTTAGAGGTAGTAATACAAAAGGGTATGTGTTATTATTTTTATATTAGTGCTGAAACTAGAAGAGTTTCTGACTTTCACATAGAAATAGCTACAGAATTGCAGACTCCAACATGGGTGTTTGAACTTCTGCTTTGTTTTCTTTTTCTATTACATTACACTGCCTATTGTTAGAGAACTCCAGATTTGCCTCATATACTTCATGAAAATGAAGCTTCCAAACTCCTGGCCATGGGCAAGGCATAGCTTAAGACACAATGGGTCATATAAGCACTAGCTACCTTAGTAATGAAGTCCTAGGAAAAGCACCTAACCACTGCCTCTCATTGCAGAGGCAATTACAACTACTGTTCCTGCACTCTATAGTGACATTTAGTATAACCTGCCACGCCTACGCCGGCACCTGTGTGACAGAATGTCTATGGTGGGAGTC
>LOEQ01003594.1:111344-121602 GCA_001685075.1 Bramus lutescens | reverse complement strand
CCACATGACTAACATAGATCAGAATAATGGGTTAATATAAGCTACAAGAGCTAACAAGAAGACGGAGCTAATGGGACAATCAGTTTTATAACTTATGGAGATCTCTCTATGATTTTCTTTGGGACTTGCCAGCTATGGGGTACTGAGCGGGATGGAAACCCCAACAAGCCAGCCCTCATGTTACAAGGAAAGAGACCAGTAAGGTGGGTTGCACACTAAGGATAGATGTCTAAAGAGGCTGACTAAGCACATACTATGACATATGTGCATGCTAACCAATTAAATAAAGTACAATAAAAGGCAGGAGCCAATCACACAGACTCTGCATTAGGCCTATGGATCACAATTGCTGCATGGATCTTACTAAAAACAAAAAAGCAAGTGTTTTTCTGTTATAACATCTCCTAATTGTTAAAAGCTGAAGACACAAATAACTGGGCTCCAATTTCCTAGCATCCAAGACTGCAGAGGCAGCCAGGAGCTGCTGTGTGTTGAATACTTCATTAAAGGAGTTGCCCTCTTAGCCCTGGGTGTTTTCACCACTTCTGTCTTCTTTTGGAATTTTCTAATCTTAGAAGAATCTTTTAAGTGTGGTACTGCTCTGTTTGGGGAGAAGCCTGTCATTTTCAGCTCAGAAAGTTTTGTGTTTGTGTGCTATAATTATTTTTCTTTCCCTTATTATATATATATATAGTTTTGTAATTTGCAGCTCCCTGGTAGTAGAGTAGTTAGAATTCAGAACTCTCTGTGATTCCTATTTAAGTGATATTTAATTTCATGAATCTTACATTGAGGAATCTTCATTTTATTTTTTCTCATAGTATTTTATATTTCATGTTTAGAAATTCCCTTAAATTTACCTTTTACATAGCAATTTTTATTACCACAACAATTAAATAGTTTTGTTTATTAACCAACTTTTAAAAAACTCACTGTAATGTACAAGAATGATTATCCACTATATTTAGTGGTTATTGTTTTGAGTTTTGAGAGCCTTCCACAAGTTAGAAGGTTTGCCTGTCCAGTTTTCAAGGATCTCCAGAGATCTCTCAGTACTGTCCTCATCAGCCTAATTCCAAAACATGGATTTTATTTATACATCCTCAGAACATTAACTTATTTTTGACTCCTTCTGTTTTATTTTGTTTTGTTGAGATAAGTTCTTGTTCGGAAGCTCGAGCTCACCTTGACCTCATAATCTTTACCTCAGCATTCCAAATGTTGGGATCACAAGCCAGGGATTATTTTGAATCCCTTAATTTTTCTCTCCATTCATAATTTATCTTCTCAGGCTGTATGGTTTCTTTGTATTTGCAAATCTTTCTGTTGATGCCTTTTAAGGAAAGAAAATAAAGTTTAGCCCTATGCCTGTTTCTAAGCAGGCAAATGCAAGAGAAGACAGAGAAATGTTGGTGGGCATTTGGGGGAAGAGCAGCTGACTGAATTCCTGCAGTAATTCATTTGAAAAGAAATGAAGAAATAAGCTTTTTTTAAAAAAAAAAAAGAGAAAGAAAAGAAGGCTCTGCTTATAAATCTTGGGTGATTCTACCTTGTATGACAACACCTGTATGAAAAGCCACATATACTAGAAAATCTGACAATACAAATGGTCCTGATAGGAGAAGAAATAACACAAACTTAAGGTGGGAAGAAATGGGGAATACATCTTGGAAGAGTTGGAGGGAGGGAGGGTGAATATGATCAAAATATACTTTATGAACAATTAAAGAAAAAATAATTTTTTGAGATTTTAATACCTTCATAGAGGTAATTTTTCTGTAACATAAAATTCCACATGGCAGGTTTGGGGCAAAGAGATTGAAAAAAGAAAATGTGTTCATTTATCTGCTATCCAGTTGATAAAATAAAGTGGAGAAAACAGTAACAGAATACTTGTTTTCACTTTTCATCATTATTCTTTTCTCTTATAAAGCTTTTTTATTATTTATATTTATATGTTTGAGTGTTTTGCTGTCCTTAACATCTGTGTACCATGTGTTCTCCTAGTGCCTACAGAGGACAACAAAAGGCATCATGTCCTCTGAGACTAAAGATACAGGTCACTATGAGCCACCATGTGGGTGGTGGAGTTTGAAACTCAGGCCTTAGCAAGCGTATCCAGTGTTCTTTACTGCTGAACCATCTATCTCTCCAGCCCTTTTAATTTTAAATAAAACCTAATTACATCACTTACCATTTCCCTTTCTTCTTCCAATATCTTCCACCTCTTCCCACTTGTGCTCCACTCCTTCTCAAATAGACGTCTTTTTTCCTTTGATTATTATTGTTGTGTTTGTGTGTGTGTGTGTGTGTGTGTGTGTGTACATACATATATATGGAAGAAGGGGGCAGTGTTAGAGGGAGCTCACCAGAAATGACCACTCAGACACGCTGAATAACCAACTGAAAATTTTACTGCCAGGTGGCTTTTACTACACCCAAGTATTCGGGGGCCCATGTATAACTCTCAGTATACAAAATATGGTTGTTGTTGTTTTTTAAGGTAGAAGGTAGTTTCAGGGACCTTCACAGAGTAAGCAGTGTGAAGCAAGCAGCTTTAACAGAAGCTAAGTTAGGATCTACTGAACTTTGGTTTTTAGAATAGAGTTGAGTCGTTTTTCTGTGGGATTCTCCATCAAAGAGATCAGATTCTAGTTAAATGGCCTCAGTAAGAAAACAAAATGGAAAAACCCCTGTCCCATCACAGACAGAAAGCTTTGTAAGAGCCATGAGACCAAGAAATTCTGCTGGGAGATTTTGTCTCCTAGAAATGACAGTGAATCTACATATATGATACCTCAAAAATATTCTTAGAGTTACTTGAATGAGGACTGACTAAGAAATGGGACACTTCCATGGGCCCCTCACCTCAGCATAGAACTGAACGCAGCTAGACTGGTGAGGGTGGGAAAATTATTCTCTCTAGAGATGAGCTTTCTAATTCAATGCAAGCTTTAAGAAAAATTCTGGGACAGTACTCCTTGTATGGTAGAATCTACAAAATTTCAGTAAATACTGTTTTAGACATAAATATTTACATGGAACATTATTATGGCCCCAAATAGCCAGAGCAATCTTCAGCAATATGAGCAAATCTGAAAAGATCACCATACTAAATTCTAGATATATAACTGATATATACCAACTCAAATGATATGGTATTGGCATTCAAACAGACATTTTAAATGCTGTACTCAGTGTAAAACTGAGACATAGACCCACACATCTACAACCAACTGATTTTTGTAAAAGATGCCAAACACATACCCTGGTGAATGGACAGCTTCTTCAGTAAAGGATGCTAAGGAAACTGGATGCCTTATGCAGAAATCTGAAACTTGACTCCTACCTTCACACAGTATAAAATCTGCTTATAATGAGTCAAGAAGCTGAGAGTGGTGGTCCATGCCTTTAAGTCCAGCCACTCAGAAGTCTAAGGCACAAAGTCCTCATATTCAAAGCCCTGTGTCTTAGTTACAGTTTCTAATGCTGTAGAAAGACACCATGACCATGGCAATTCTTAATAAGAGCAAACATTTAATTGAGGTGGCTTACATTATCATCATGGCAGGACATGTCAGCATTCAGGCAGACATGGTGATGATGACATCTTGATCAGAAGGCAACAGGAAGTGAACTAAAATACTGGGCAGTGGCTTGCATATATGAGACCTCAAAGCCCACCTTCACAATGATACACTTCCTCCAACAAGGCTACACCTACTCCAACAAAGCCACACTTCTCAATAGTTCCATTATGAGTTTATGGTGACCAGTTACATTCAAATTACTATGCTGGTTTTAAACTAAAGGCCTAGAGACATTAATTCAGAGACAGCCCTTGACTAGCATGTGTGAAATTTTGAGTTTAACTTTTGAACAAAAATAGTACAATGACCTTTTTGAAATATCTGATACTTTAAAATTATCATAGGAAAAGTTGGGAATCATTTTTACCTTGATTCAGGCAGTGATTTTCTGGGTAGAATGCCATTAGCTCATGAAACAAAAGCAACGTCTGACAAATGAGGTGATGTAGCAAGCTAAAAGTTGCTGCCCAGCAGAGGAGCCAGGAAACGGTGGGAAGCAACAGTAACAAGAGTAGAGAGACTCACTGGACACAACACATGAAGACCGAGAAGAAGGAATTGAGAATGCCATATCTGAAAAATTTGACAGCTTTTTGGACGAATATTCAAACAGTACAAATAGCCAATCAATACATGCATGAAAGATTTTCACCTAACAGTTTCAGGAAAATGCAACTCAAGACGCCAATGAAATAACAGCTAGTAGGCTATTTCATAATATTATTTAATTTATATTGATAATTTTTGTGACATGTCTTTTTGCGTACATCGCCCTGGCTGTCCTGGAACTCTGTAGACCAGGCTGGCCTGGAAGTCCTAGAGATTCACCGGTTTCTGTCACCCCAGTGCTGGGATTAAATGCCTGTGCCACCATGCCCAGCCTAATAATGCTATTTTAAAAAGTCATAAAAATCCATCAAATAGATCAGAGAGTAAACCAGCTTACTTCCAAGCTTAAGAACTTGAATTTGATTCTCCAGGACCTATATAGCAAATGGAGAGAAGTAACACCCCCAAATTGACATTTATGTGTGCATCATAGCATGTCTATGTGCATATCCAGGTAAATACTCATAAATGTAATGTTTAAAAAGATTCATAAGTAGAAGTTGAAGGTGTGGTTCAACATTTAGCAGCACTTGTTTCACCTGTAGGGGACCTGAGTGTGGCTCCTAGCACCCATTTGTGGCAGCTCACAGTTGCCTGCATTTCCAGTTCCAGGGATCTCCAATCAATGCCCCTGGCCTCTCTCAGGCACCTACACTCTCAGCCACACACCCACAGAGAAACCACACACACACACACACACACACACACACACAAACACACACACAAAACCAGCACAGACATGCATATAATGAATAATGAAATAAAATGAATTTTAAAATGCAAAAATAAATTATCAAAAATATAGGAAAAATGCAACTCTATATAATCTTGTAGGGAATGTGAATTAGTGAGTCACTTTGGAAATTAGCAAATAGGCTTTTACAAATCTATAAGTAAAGCTACTTTATAGATGATTGGATAAAGACATTATGGTAGACAGTAGTATGTATTCAGTGGTATGTATTCAGCTAGAAGAATAAAGTTATTATTTGCAGCAAATGGATAAAACAGGAGAGTAGCATGTTAACCAAAAGAAGCCTGACTCACAGAAAGAAGCATTACCTTTCCTCTCATATTGAAAGCACAAGAAAAGAGAACTAGAAAATTACCATAAAGTAGATAAATGGCTATTAGAGCCTGGGGAAGGGTGTCAATGTGGTGAAGAGGCAGAAGAGAGGTGGAAGGACATCACCAGCCCAAACGGCAGCCATGAGTTGGCGGGTGATGAATCCCGTTATCCTTAGTTAGTCTGTGTTTTTAAAGAAGTAACGACTCCACAAGTTAAAGCTGCACTGCTGATTTGTCTTTACTACCCACTAATACTTGTACCAATTGGTAAATTTAGTCATACAACTGTGGGAAGCCTGGCTAATATCGGGAGACAGGAACTCAACAAACATGTGAGAAATCCCACTCAGTAACCTGTTACCTAGGAGGAAGTGAGTCACGCTTCCTTAAATGTGTTATGAAATCTCCACAAAATCCACACTTGTGGTGTTCTCAGTCAGTGCTAGATAGACTGTTTCGTTGTCTTTAGAAGCGTTTTAGTCTTCTTGGTGAAATCATAGGTACTCTGTTGCAAAAACACAGTTGGCTGGTGTCAGACTGTGATAGTAGCTCCATGCTGCTCTTCAGATACCTTCATGTCTCTGCTGATTACCCTTCGGGTACGGTTTCCAGGCTACTCCGAGTCTCCTTGCTGCTCACTCCTCCCACTGAATAGTCTATGGTCTACAAGGATGAGTCCTAGAAGGGCACGCTATCTTTTAATGATCTTCATGAGCTGAGAAAAACTTGGGAGCAAAAGACAAAGGACAGTATAAAAACCTCCTCAGCCCCAAATACCACATGAATTTATTTACAAGCTGAGTGTACACACTGAGTTGCTTATTTTGTATAAACAAAAACTCCGATCTCTCTCTCGTTCCCTCCCTTCCTCCATCCATTCCTTCTCCCCACCTCTTTATCTACCCACCTGTGTCCTTCTCTCTGCCTCTTGCCCTTCTCTTTCCAGTCATGAAAGGCACCATATCACGTTGGTCTTCTCCTTTAAGCTCCATGTTGCTGAATTGAATAGTACCTTGCAAATCAACCTGTAGCCCACGGAGGAAAACCTGAGAAATTAATTCCTTCTCCCCTGTTCTTTATATCCCCAGTGTGGCCTTTCATTGTGTTCTCGGGCTACCATTAAGAACGTGTAATGTAAGTTTCAGAGATGAGGGAGCTTCAAGGCAAATCAGACAAAAAAAAGATAACCTTGCAAAGCTTTTGTTTGTGAAGCAATGCTGTGCTGGGTTATACGTTTCACACGGCAGAAGCACATGAGAATAATAGGGCTTTGTACATCAATTTTGCTGCAGAGTTGCCACCTGGGATTCACCAGTGAAAATGAAAGCAATAATATCTGAACTTACTTTAACCTTTTAATCAGTGGTGAATTTAAGGTGTGTTATGTGAACAGCAGAAATCACTGCATTTTGCCCTTTCTCTGCAACAGTTCCCAGTATGCATGTACCCAAACTTGTAAACCACACTTACTCACCTTCAGGGTCAATGCGTTAGTTTATGTCTTTCCATCAGACTATTTTAAAGAGGGCCTTACTGGAAATTGACTTATATCTTTTGCACTATTGCTCACTCTAGTGTGTGTGTGTGTGCGTGTGTGTTAACAACTTCCTTATTGCAAAGGAAAGAAAAGTGCTAGTGATCACTAATATCCGTGGTAAATCTGAACACGCTTATCTACTACAGCTTGATCATATAACCTTGATTAAGATCTGATTGGCAGGTGGTAGAAACTGATTGAAAGGAGTTAAAATGTCATGTTACTTTCCTATAATTGTCTTCTAGGCTACAGAAGGAGGAATTGAACTCGATTATCGCTCAGGTCTCACCTAGCACTTAGAATCAACTGGGGTAATTCAGAATCAGCTTATTTTGTATCTTTTGTTATCTCAAGAATGGGAGAATCAAAACTGATCTTCACAGGAGTCAGTCCAGATCTGCCGCTCTTCCTTAGATTTCAGGACTTTTACCAAATAAAGTAAATCTTTAAGTGGTATTCATATGATAGATAATATATTTCATGTAATATATTCTTTCCTCTGTAGAATTGCTTGTGCTTACTCTCTGCTTCACTCTCTAAATATGCCCCTGAGCTGTTTACTAAATCCTAGTGTGCTATTGAAGGAATTAAAGAATTAAGCGGATTTTTGTTTGATTGGAGGCGGGTTTTGAAAAACAATTCTCCCAAAGGAGCTCCCATTAATTTCAGTTTGGAATAAGATGTAAAGTTCATAAAATTGTTTTTAAGGATAGATTTCTTACAATGTCATTGACACATAATTGTTCCAAATTACAGCTTCCATATAAAGTATTCTGTCTTTGTATTTGTGTGTGACCTGTGTCTACTTAGAAACCATCAGCACAGCTGAATAATCAACACTCAAAAAGGGTTGATTCCTACGGCTCTTTGTTAGCTCCTCTCTCAGCTGCCTAGGCTGCTTCTGCTTTCTTGAACTAAGCTCCATAAGTAGAATGTACTATAAGCAAAGCTATATGCCATGTGTAACTGAGCATAGTTATATAAGAGACATTCTCTGCTATATATTAAGAGCTTATTTCTCCATATGGCTGAAATTTCATTTCTTAGATATATCACATCTTTTCACAGAACTATTCATATGCTGATTAATGTTAATGTTATTTCTGGTTTGCTAGTAACAACTATGCAGGTCTTTATGTGGTCAGGGCCATTTGTTCTTCTTGGATAAACATGGAAAGTAAGAGAATCAGATGATGCATAGTTAGTGATTTATGAAATTGCTGAATACATTTCAAAGTGACGGAAATATTTAAGATGCTACTTCAAGTATCACTGCGCATGAAGGATCAACAAGCTATGTTCTATTGTCTGAATGTGGCTTGTCATCTGCCTCAATATCTTTTGTGAATTAAGAATGGTGTCCATACATTTTACTAATCAGGCAAAGTTAAAAAAAATATTGTGCTGCAGGAATTTTGTCTCTGTTCCTCTGGCCAATTGTGAGGGATGCTTTGGCCCAAGGGGCAGAGTTGTATTAAAGAGTAGGAACCAGAATAAGGGGCATGGGCCAGGGTTGCAAGTTCTCTCGGAAGGTGGACAAGCTGGCAACAGGCCATGGAAGTAAGCATGGCTAGTGGCTTGGTTTAGACCCCCATCCCCGTTGGGCAAGAGGAAGAAGATGCAGAAATTGGCAGTGTTCCAGCTGGAACTGCACAGGCATAACAGCTTTGTTCTTTATGGTGAGGGTAGTGCGCTGATTTTGCCTGTTAATAAACTGTAACGTGACCCCATGGGATTCCTTCTTTAATAATGAAGTTCATGAAATTTTCATGTTAATAATCACTAAGAAATTTTATTTTAATATAGCCATATTCACTCATTTATGCATTATCTTTGGCCATAGTTGAATAGTTGCAACTCAATCACATGACCTCAAAAAGCCATTGCAGTGACTACCTAGTTGCTATATTTTGATTTAAGTTGCCTTTCCCTAATTGCTGGGATTGTCTATAAATATGTCTTCTTATCTAAGAATACAGTCACACTTGTGGCCATTCTGTCTGTAGTTTATACTTTGTGTTGTTTTGTCTTTTTGAACTATTAGGATCTTTGATACATTCTGTGTAGGAAAGATGTGCATGTATGTCAACCATTGGCTTGTGGTTCTGGGAATCAATTCAGGCCTTCATGAATGATTGACAAATATTCCCCTGCTGAATTGTAACTCCATTATTCCTCATGATGTAAGATAGTTTAAATGAGAAATGTCCAAAATAGTCTCAGGCATTTGAACCTTGGTCCCCAGATCATGAGGCCATTTGGGAGATTTAGGAGGTATTATTTTAATGTCCCTTCTGATTGGTTCATGATTTCAACTGTGAAGAAAAAAATCATAAAATCAGGATGTGCATGAGAGAGTTTTTGTTTAAGCAGTGTCTTAGTTATATTATATTTTTACATTTTCATAATTGCCAAGAATCACCAAGATAATCTCGAAGAATTTTGATTGATTGATTTAATTGCTTTTGTAGATTAGTTTAGAGAGAATTGATAACAACACCAATGTATTTCGTATAACCAGTGAGTGTGCCACATAAGCCCATTTTTTCACTTTAAAATGCTTGACAATATTCTCTTAAATTTGTCAGTTAGGATGCTGGAAAAATGCCTAAGGTGATTCTCAGCACCCAAATGGCAACTAACAACCATCTGCAGCTTCAATTACAAGGTATCTGGTTCCCTCTACTGGCATCTGTAGGAACTACACATATATGTTAGACATTCCCGAAGGGAAACCATCTCTATACATAAAATAATAAATAAATAAATAAAATTAAAAATTTTCCAGTTAATTTTTTCCATCTTACTAAATTTTATTATTAAGGTAGATTAGTTATATGAAATAATTAGCTTCCTTGTGACTTTTTGTACATGCATATATATCACACTTTATGATGTTTTGATGTTATTGTAAATAATTTTTGATTTTCAGTCGAAATTTTCTTCATTTTTTAACCACATAGGAAAGAGGCAGCTGGATCTTAGATATTGATCTTGAGTCTTTTCAACTTGCTGAACTCAGTTTTCAAGCATAGTAATTATTTACTGATTCCTTGATATCCTATACATATCAGGGCATGTAGTTTGCGAATCAAGGTAGGTTTACCTACATGAAATCAATAGGGTGTTCATGTTTTTCCTTTTCCTGCTATGCTGACTAAAAATTTCTACTGTAAACCAAGTAGAGGTGATAAGAATGAGCTATCTTCTTTTTATATTTTTATGAGAACTTCATACATATATAAAATAAACTGTGATTGTATCAATTTTCTCTATTTCCTTCCTCTACTTTCATTTTTCTTTGTTTAGATAGTTTTCATTTATTTTTACTGACTTTCCTGTTAAATAGGTCCTTTAAGTATTCTTATCAGCAAGTACCAATGGTCCTTTCTTTCTTTCCTTCTTTCTTTCCTCCTTCCTTCCTTCCTTCCTTCCTTCCTTCCTTCCTTCCTTC